>CAIGRO010235429.1:0-18690 GCA_903798355.1 Fraxinus baroniana | reverse complement strand
TACTTGCATATTTATCATTAATTCACTTATACTTTCATTACAACACCGCTATCTTTTATTGGTTTCGGTTAAGGTTACGATAATTAGAATTATAACTAATCAATCCTTGTGGGAACAATATTCGAACTCAAAAAGTCCACTTTATTACTTGTAACAGCGTCAAAAACTTGTTTACGAAAATATATTTCGGATTAAAATCACCGCAAGTGTACGATTCGTTACAAGTAAGAATGTAAGAGCATATGAAAAAGTTTTTTCAACGAGATAATGGTGCCCATATGAAAGAATGTAAGAGCATGTTTAGTAACAATTAAAATTCAATTAAAATTGAAAATATGGTCGTTATTGGGTTACACCCGTCTAATAAAAATCAACAATAACGATTAATTTTTCAATTTTAATCCGATTTTAATCTCTACCAAACAGACTCTAAATAATAATGTACTCGTAGCATTATTGTAAAAACATAACGCTCTCTCTCGTAGCATGATTGTAAAGGTAATCGGGTTAGTTGGACAATGGATTCGGACAGCAAAATATGAACTACTTCACGGGCCTAACAGAACCCGTGGACTTATTTATTACATGTGTCACCATCAAGCTGTTTCTGGTAATTGTCCATTTTTGGGGGTTTCCCGTAATTAACAGAAAACAAAGGGGTGTCGTATTTAATCCCATGTGCACCAGCAGGTGGAGCCCTAAGATCAAAAGTTTGTAGTCCAAGCAAATAACAAATTATCATAATATAGCACACATTTCTCAACTGCTTTATTTTTTAATTTATTTTTAATTTATTTTCTCGTTCTCATATGATTTCCCTTTGGGTCGAATTGTAAAACTTCGAGAATTAGAAAGAATGACAATCTTGTTCCACCTAAAATGTTCAGAAAATTCTCTACAAGTTACAAAATATTCATAGATTAAATCGACTAGAAAAATTTATTTATTATTCAAGAATGAAACTTCTTGATCGTGCGGTATCGTCGACTCAATATTGTTCACTATTTTTTATATTATCAAAGAACAATTAAAAAGTAGTATTTTTGAAAAACATGACTTGTTTTTGAGGTAATCTAGAAATGATTCCACCAAGTAATAAACTACATACATATATAAATTATGAGTTGCAGGCTAAGCAATCACTCAATCTCCTTCATTAAACGTATATTATCACTAATCATGTTTTGCTTAATCTTAAGCAATTGTCAAATAAATTAACAAAAGACAACATTTGATCTCTCAGAGTGGCAGAAGAGTGTTTTTAAAACCTCAAAGAATGCTAAAGTATGCAGTGAAAGGCGAAATAATACACGCACATATACTGGGGATAGGGTGGTGGGGGTGGGGGTACAGTGGTGGTGTGTGGGCGCCCTGCCTTTCCCAAATTCAACCTTTAAACGTATAATACCGTCTTTCATCCTCTTGTCATTTTTTTTTCCATATATACACTCCTTTTCTCTCTCTTTGTCTACATTCAAACTGTCGCGATTGATCCAGTGTTTCATTTAATCTCAAAGCCAAGATTGTGATAATTTAACTTCCCATTTTCTAAATTTTCATGATCTGTGAGTACAATTTGTCTTCTTTGATACTATTTGTGAATTCATTTTTCTTTCTCTCACACACACTCGCACGGTCTAACAGTTTTAGGGTTTTTAAGTTCATCTTTTGTTCTTAAATTTACTGTTTTTATTGGAAATATTATCTGGACTAGCGTAAATTCTGCGGTATATTCGATTTTCATTTATTGGTAGACCAATCTTTATTGTTTCTTTAGATGTGATAACTACTTTTGAGTTATTTTCCTTTAATTAGCTTGTGATTAATAGTATTATACATAGGTAAAAATGCTACATTTTGGCGGTTGATTTTCTTTGACATCAATTTTCTGTTTTTACTGTCCATTTTTAGATTAATTTCTAAATGTGGCGATTTGGGTTGATAAAAGCCGACCCTTTATTGTATTTATTGTAGTTAGTTTACTGAAATTTTTTGAGGCTATATAATTTGAGGTTGAAAAGTTGCAGTAGAAGTACTTGCTTTACTATTATCTTTTAAGCATAATGAAGTAATAACACTTATGTGTTCTGTAGGTGAATTAAATTATGACGAGATTAGGTCGGGATTTTAGTTATACAATGCAAAGAGATGCAGTTTCGCCAGTGTCAGCTGATGTGGTATTTGCCTCTAGTCGGTTTCCAAATTATAAAATTGGAGCTAACAATCAGATTGTGGAGGTCAAAGAGGATTCAAAAATATCGTCTATGAAAGAGGTGGTTGCGCGGGAGACTGCCCTGTTGCTGGAGCAGCAAAAACGTCTTTCAGTTCGTGATCTTGCCAGCAAATTTGAGAAAGGGTTGGCTGCCGCTGCTAAGTTGTCTGATGAGGTTTGGGCTTGTTTCTCACTTTTCATCTAGTCTTGTTATGAAGTATCTGGAGTGGAATTGTTGTTAACAAGTTCTACGTGGAACTTTCCTCTCAAGATACATTTCTTTCCTTTTTTCCATCTCAAGCATCAGAAAATAATGTGTCTTTATTGAGTAAGATTAGCCCCATTGATGATTCTAAATGTCATTTGCAACAGGCAAGACTCAAAGAGGCAGCTTCATTGGAGAAACACGTGATTCTGAAGAAGCTCAGAGATGCTCTTGAAGCGTTGAGAGGACGTGTAGCTGGTAAAAACAAAGATGATGTCGAGGAAGCTATTTCTATGGTTAGTTTGTGGTTTTGTTTTCTTATGTGAACCCTGATTGCTATCCCAATTTACCTTTTCTATCTTTGTTCTTTTCAATGTTGTCATACCAAATGAATGCAATGCTTGACCATCAAATTGATATGAGATGCATGAGGATGAACTATGGCTTAATCAAATTCCTCAACTATGAGTATTGAAGTCAGACTTACCTGGACTTGAAACAGACTAATCAAGAAATGTGATGTCAAGGGGTAGACTTCTTTGGATTGCTTTATTGAAACTAAATAAACTGGTTTGAGACAGATACAACCATTTTATCTACCCTGGAATGTAGAGAAGATGTGCTAAAGATGAATACTCTTAGGTGTCATAGTCTTACACATCTTTTTTTTGAAACACTGGTGAGATTTGCTATTGGTGATTACATAGATGTCTTCCACCGTAATCTTTGGTTTTTTTTCTTTTCATTTACTTCAGTAAGATATATTACAGTGACTATAATTAGTCTCTAGGGGTCAATTACAGCTAAATGTTTCCAGTGAATTTGTCCCACTTATCCCACTTGCCAGTATTTTCTTGTTTCCAGGTTGAAGCTTTAGCAGTTCAGTTGACTCAGAGGGAAGGAGAGCTTATTCAAGAAAAGGATGAAGTGAAAAAGCTTGCAACTTTTCTGAAGCAGGTAAAATACGCGCATGTTATATGATGTGTGTCTTTCCCTTCTTTAAGTTTTCTTGGTAGACAAGTGTAATTTGAAACAAATTTTTATGTGCATGATCCAACACGTCCAATCTTCTTTGAGTCTATTCATCACACTACTAGCATACGGGTTCAAGGATGTATGACTTGGTTCTATACAAGTTCTGAAAATCTTCGTTTCTGTCTAATAACTAGGTGAAAAGTGGATTGCATGTTTCAGATTGGACTAAGCTATGATGACACAGAATTAGACATTTTATAATGTGATGAAGTTCACATTTAATTATTATGTACTGTGATCTTTATTTTTCCATTTGTTATACAGACCATAATGACCCGTGAATTTAATTCATGTTCACAGTTTAGGTTTTTGTATAAGATATTTAAATATTTCTTTCCCTTAACAAAAACAGTTGAGAGTGTATGGCCTAATGTTGTGAGAAAACATGTACAAGAAGGCTTATGGTACAGGTCATTTTTATCTTTTAGTTGATAGTAATTACCCAAGTGCTTTCCTTTTTGTCAGTCTTCTTTCCTCACTTAGCAAAAATGCCCCAAGGAGTAAAAAATCTGATGCACACGCATATGGGAAGATATTAGGTTTAATAGGGGAATACACATCCGACTTATTAATTTGTGAATATGTGATTCTATATGCACATATATTGTCACATGCATCAACACAGTCATATTCAAGAAACTTTCTGTATAAACTCTTCCTGTTTTTCTTGTCTTCTGATAACTGTACGGTTTTGCAGGCTTCAGAAGATGCTAAAAAACTTGTTGACAAAGAAAGGGCTTTTGCACGGGCTGAAATTGAGAATGCTAGAGCAGCAGTCCAGAGAGTGGAAGAGGCTCTTCAGGAACATGAACGAATGTCGCGAGCTTTAGGGAAACAGGTCCACTTAAAATTCCTTTGTTTTTATTCATGTTCAAGAAAATTTTAATGTGGTCATGTTTCTTCTGTTAGCCATCTGGTTTTTCATAATGGTTAAATGGTGTTATACCCTCTTTGGGCATATAAGTCAAAGAACTTAATAGCAAAATTTTTGAGTCACATCTGCAGTCACAGATATTGAGAAATATATATTTTTTTACTCTTTTTGTTGCATTCTCTTACTTTTGGGGTGGATACTATTCTGCGCAATTTTGTGGAAATGCTTTTGATGTGTAACAATAAGTTGTATGCCGTCTGCTCCATGAATCCATATTAATTTTGTTAACCATCTTGGTAAAGATTTATCTCTCGAGTGTATGTTTACATGTATTTGATATATTTATATATTTTTTTTCTTGGGTGTAGAATCCTCTTGAGGGTTTTTTAGCAGCCCATTGATCTCTAGGTCACTAGTTGCATATTGATTATGAACTTTAAAATTTTATTTGAGATAATTATGCCTAAATTATTGCATGTAGAATCTTGGTCAGGATTTTTCAGCAGCCCATTGATCTCTAAGTGCATGCTAACTTTAAATATGTATACTTTTTGTCCATTTATTGCTTATAAGATAACAAGAACATATGATCTGATATATGTTTACGCTATGAAGATATTCTAGCGGAGATTGTTTGCATGTCTGAACATGCCTTCACCGTCTGGAATCCTGTTAAAGTCTTATCTACAAATCTGTTTTCATCAGCGCCTGCTGTATATGAAATCAACCAGTAATTAGAGTTGATGCCTTATCATGTTAACAATCACATTGCAATAATGTAATGCTTTTTGTTTTAATGATTAGGATCTGGATGAATTAATGAAAGATGTGCATGAGGCTAGACGGATCAGAATGCTACATCAGCCTAGTAAGGTATTTATATCTGTATCTTGAAACGCTACAATATTCTTGTTCGGGCTTATTCGCTGCACACAGATATGCACATGATTGATTCTCTTAAAGGACCTCAAATTTCTGATCGCACGTGCTTACTCTCCCTACTTCAATAGAATTATATTATCATCTAAAAGATGTCATCTACTTTTCCAATAACATAAATCCCAAAGTACTTTTGCTTTATTTACCTAATACATTGTCTTTCTGCCATTTGTTTTTTTAATAACACTTCTTCCAAATTCCAATTATATCCCATAAACCAATCTTCTTCTTACGCATACCGGAGAATATGAGGAAAGAACTACCATTTGCAGGTCATGGACATGGAACATGAGCTTCAAGCATTAAGGATTCAACTTGCTGAGAAGTCTAAGCATTACCTAAAGCTCCAGAAAGAGGTTACTGTCTTATTTTAAATTTTGAACATATTTTTTTAATATTTCACATTTTGTTTATCGGTGATTTGTTGTGGCCTGTTTGCCTTGGTGGTTCATGAATTGTCTTTTTTGACTGATTAGCGTCCACTATCACATATTAATTTTTGAGAGGCAGAAAGAAATTTGAGTCTTATATCTTTCGTCATAGGTATGTTTAGTCATATATTTACTGTTCCTTGCTTTGCAAATATTAATGCACATGAAGTAATGATGTCCATTTAAGAATTGTGCCTAGATTTTATATATTACATAATAAGAAAGTTAGAGATTAGCATGAAATTGAAATTGCTGCAATAGAGGTATGTGCAAACCATGATATGATCTACATTAAAACTGTAACTACAGATAGAAGGGTTGTTTCTGCATCATTGTAAGTTGTGCTGGAATATAGGATCTGAAAGAACTGGAAAAAAAAAAATACCCTTGCTGTGAAAAAAATTGAAACTAGAAAGTCGAAACAACACGGGACTACTTGACTGCATAAAAACAGTGATTGTTATGTTAATAATAATAGAAATAATTTATTTTTTATTTTCTCTTATTCTAGATTCCGTAATGTGTTATGTATAAGTGCTCCAAACCATGTGGTTCATTTCAATTTTTTGTCAAAAACAATCTCTTCTGAATAGTGGGTGCGATGAGGAACAGAATAATGTAGGTTATAGAGGAATTTGAGACTAAAAAAAAAAAACAACAACCAAGCGATGCATAAGATAAACTAAACCTGTGAGGATTTTGCCACAATATTATTTTCTGAGATATTTTCCAACTAAACATTTGTTTGGGAGAGTTTTTTCTAAGTGAAAAATGATTTTTTTATTTGGGAAAATGTGTAGTTAAAAAGTAGGGAAAATTTACGAGTCCCACAAAATGTGGGTGAAAATGATTTTTAAAAAATCTCCACCAAACAAACCATAAGCATATTTTGGCATCTGGCATTTATGAGGGAAGAATGAAATAATGTGTGACGTGGAGGAATGCGAAATGTTTTTACACCGTAAGAAAGTCAATAAATTACGAGCCTGTTTGGCTAAGTTCAAAAAAAATTGAAAGTTAATTTCAAGTAATTATTGATTCCAAATATGTTCAGATGGGTTATTTTTTTTTCTTACTTGTAAATTAAAAGAGTTATTATGTAACTCTTACCTTGATGTTAAAATAAATTTCTTATTTCCAACTCTGAACAATTAGAAGAATATTTATTTTAAAACTTACTTATTTACTTAATATGTGAACTTTTTAATCTTAGCCAAACATGCTCTACATGTGCTGTGAGATAGACCTGCAAAAGGCCCTTGATTGGGATAAGATGTTTCTCCCAAAAAAAAAAAAAGGAAAAAAAAATTTGAGATTAGTTGATTGCTTGAATTAGTCGATTTTTTTGGCTGTTTGCTGATACGTCATCTGCATATTATTAGTAGGTGTATAACTTATTCCTTCTCAAAAATTTTAATTGAGTGTTATTATCTAAAAATATTTGGTGGGATCGATTTTTGTGCAGTGAATTTTGAAAATACATCACGTCGAATCTCTTACACTTTCATTCTCATATATCTTTTCAGCTGGCGATGAGCAAGAAGGGTGAGGAAAATATGCCCTACTTATATGAAATAGATGGTACCGAGGCATTGGGTTCATATTTGGTGATATATCGTTGTTCTGATAGAGCTCCAGAAATTTCAGAATGTACTATTCAATGGTACCGTTCAACCTCTGAAGCTGACAAAAAGGAGCTTATATCAGGTAGTGGATGTCCATTATTTTTGCTGTTTCTGTTGTAATTGCCTTTTGCATTTTGTCCATTCCTTCACGAACATTCGTGTTTCAGTAGCTATGATGGACTCTGCATGTTTGGTGGTTGAAGTCATTTTGTTCCATTTGCTTGTGCGAGAAAACATTGTTTATTTTAATTAGAACATTATTTTGTGGTAGTAACATTTTTGTTCTAACATTAAAAGCTTTTTACTCTGTCAGGGGCCACAAAATCTGTTTATGCTCCAGAGCCTTTCGATGTTGGCAGATTTCTAGAAGCTGTTATTATGACGGATGGTCAAACAATAACAGTCAGAACCACTGCTCCAATCGATCCGGGTCTGTTGACTTAAATTTCCTTAAAATTACAAAATTATTTGTTTGTGTACACTACTGATTCCATTTTCCTGAACAGCGGCTGGATTAGGGAACTATGTAGAAGCACTGGTGCGAAGGCATGACACCGAATTCAATGTAAATATTCTATTGTACAGACAATATCTTGTCTGCGAACATATATGTTCATATATGACATGTTTGGTCCGGTGGATGGATTGTACCTGACATTGAAAAAGAAAAGAAGCTAGAATCTTGTCCATTTAGAGATCTTGTCATTTCCAGCACTGTACTAAACATGTCCGTATTGTATCTACCATGAAGTAATGAGCCATTCAATTTATCACAATTACATTGAAATCCTTGTCCATTTCAGGTAGTTATTATCCAGATTAACGGGGTAGATAATCAGTCGCAGTCTATCCATGTACTGCATGTTGGGAAGATGCGAATGAAACTTTGCAAAGGAAAGACAACAGTGGCCAAAGAATACTATTCCAATTCAATGCAGGTACTGAATTCATCTCAATAAGCTTTATTGTGTACCATATGGAGCCCTCGCTGACTCTGTCGAGGGTCATTTCAAATGTTAATCCACAGATATCCATACCCTTACTTCCTTATTTCTATGTTATAGTTGGTCACGATGTTTCTCTTTATTTACTGTCATTACTAATTTTTGTTGGAAATTAATCTCGACTTGTGAAAGTGAATCTTGAAGATTCATGAACATCTATACATGTTACATAAAAATACAGGATTCATGTAGAATTCTCGCACAAAAAGTATAAGTAGGAGTCCTAGTTTTGTACCCAGAAGCACGAGAAATGTTGTATGAAGGAGTGAATCGAATTGTAAGAGAAATATAACAAGAAGTTTGAAATTTTTTTTCTTAAGTTATGACAAGATTGAAATGTTGTTTATTCTGAAACTGCTGCAGTCTTATAGTCAGGACATTTGCTACATGTTCGGCTACCTTTTTTTCACCCGTAAACTGGACTAAAACAACCAATTATAATATTGTTTTTCCACCCTCAGCTTTGTGGAGTTCGAGGTGGTGGGAACGCGGCTGCTCAGGCAGTATATTGGCAAGCACAAGTCGGGCATTCCTTCGTCTTAGCATTTGAATCAGAGAGAGAAAGAAATGCAGCTATTATGCTGGCAAGAAGATTTGCATTTGACTGTAATGTAAGTGTCACAATCTTTGTTGCTTCTGTTCTTCGCTTATAATCTGTGTTCCAGTAATGAAAAACAAATGGAAATTAAAATAATCTCTAATTTTTCCAGATTATGCTTGTCGGGCCAGACGATAGAGCAGCAACAGGAACTTAATACACCAACCTAATTTTACTCTAGAAAAATGTAATTATATCGATGTCCTTGTGTATCTGGTTTCTATTGGTTTTTAGTCGGCAATATATGTCGAATTTGCTTGATTGTTCCTTCGACTCAACTCATTTTCCTCCCATTAGCGTCATTCGCTGGGCTTATTTTAGTGGCCTTGATCTGATTTCTTAATTTTTTTCGACCTGATTGTAATGCTAATCTTGGAAGAGAAGATCTTGAGTTTGTGTAATGTTGAAGACTGGATAGTAGAAAGGAAGTTTGGGCTTTGCTAGAATCTTTTCAACTGCATGGAAATAGTTTAGATGTCTGGTTGTTTATGTGCTTTGATGCTGCAAAATGGATTGGTTTTTACATATATGATATCGTTTAGGGTTCGTTTGGCAGGATTTTTACTTGTAGAATGATTTTTTTTTGAGAAAGTTAGTTTTTTTAAAAGTTCTTCTGGATCGATAAAATACTTTAAGAAAGTCATTCAATTATGTTCAAAAGTAATTTTTTAATTTTAGAAGTAATTTTTGACTTTTTGACTTTCTTAAAAAATCAAAAAGGCTACTTGGTCCGGGATTATTTCGTGGGCCACTTGGCGCCCCCTCATTGGATAATGTCAAGCAAACTCTAAACACTGTACAAAACATGTCAAATCAACTTTATAGAAGCAAAGACTAACAAGTTAACAACGTGGGGTTATACGTTATGATGGTAATTATGAAGTGAGTCCAAGACTTTTCTAAAGTGCTATAAATAGCCCCGTTCACATTTTGACTTTTTTGGTGCACATTTCTTTGAATAAAAGACTTTTTGGAGAAAAAAACAAGAAAAAGGGTTATTTTTCTTCCATGATAAATAGACGTTAACACGTAATTTTATGTTGTACTTCGTTGAATATTTCATTCTATTTGGGTCAAAGAAAGGAGGTTGAAATCGATAGTTCTTTTTTGCTTTTGATACTTAAATGCCTATTGGGGTCATATTTTAATCTAAGTCAAAGTCAAACAATCAATATCAACCACATCTTTCATGTGTCACACGTCTTTTTAACCACACATTTTAAAAATTTCTATCACAATTCACTTAAAATCTGATTTTAATCCACACCAAACACTCTCGTAATAACAATTTGGTAAATAGAATGTATTTCGTGAATAGTTGAATTCAGAGAACGAATAATAAATTTTATAGATGACTTATTTTTGAAATCGATATTATTTTTAATAAAAATTAGACTATTCTCAACAATGGATTCAACTACGTGAAGTCAAGACATTATATCTAAATTAATTAAACCATACTTGCCTTTAAAAATTACTTTTTTTTGTTGTTGTTGCTTATACATTAAAACTATTGGCAATTTGACCAAAACTCTCTCTAATAGAAAAAGGATAGTTATGCTAATTAATATTTTTGGAATTTCATGGCTAAATTCCAAAAAATTAGTAGGTGGATAAATTATATATATGAGAACTAGAATTTGAATAAGATCTAGAAACCAGATGTGGTGCGGTCATCTTCATCCGCTGCCTCGCAATTCATTTTTCGTCCCGTTTATTTATTTTTTAATTTGATATTTCTTACTATTTAATCCTTATTTGACCTCCATTTTATAAAATTTATTTTTTTTCATAATCATTTTCGATCGTATATTCTCTCGATAAAATAATTTTATACGTGAATTATATATTTTTTTTCCACACTTTTTAATTATACCATTTTCAGAAAGAAGTAGTTTTTTTCACAAAATCTATTATCTATCAAATAGGGACTTAGTCGAATAGTGATATTAAGCACCTTTCCCGTTTAAATAAAAATAAGATTTTTAGTGAATTTCTCATAAAAGTTGAAAGAAATTACAGTTGAAAAGTCGTGAATCCCGTAAAGATTATAATTGAAGCGGAGTATAAAGTTTATAATAAAAACATTTTTAAATGAGCTTTGAAAAGTTCAAACTCCCTTTTGTCTATTTTCCAGATTGGATGGAGTTTTGTTCCACGCAACAAAAGGTACAGATGTACTAGCTTCAATTTGAAGATGAATAATACATTTTTAAGTATTTTCCAGGAAAGAGCTGATGTGTCATACACTAAGACCGCCTCAATTATAGATCAGGGATTTTGACTTGACTATAAATTGTTAAATTCCTTTCTCAAATCAATAATATCTAAGAAATTAAGTAGCTTAAGCAATGTGATAAGAAGTGGATCCAACTATTCAAAATTCAGTACGTTTACATGTACAAAATCGAGCTCAGAAGTTTTTTCCTAATTGAATTTCCTAACGAAAATCGAAGTTACCGTATGGACGGTTTGGAATAAAGAAATACTTTTATATCGATCTTGCCCTTTCATTTTGACACCACGACATGGATGCCAAAAGGTCGAGAACGTGAGAGGGACATGTTTAAGAAAATTTTAGAATAGACGGTGAAATTTATGAAAGTACTTATTTTACACATTGATCAAAAGATAATGAATTAAGCTAGTTTGACACCCTTTGAGGTGTCAAAATCGAGGCCATAAAATGAATGGTAAAACTGTGTGACGTGTCGGAGAATGTAAAGAAAAGTCGTCGACTATAGTGCAAGTGTAGCAAAACTGAAAGAGAATTGGGACGGGAGGGTTATTTGTTGTCATTGTTCTTAGACTAGTCAAACTTTTTGAAAAAAAATGGATTACTCCAAGCAGTGTCAAAATCGAGGCCGTAAAATGAATGGTAAAATTGTGTGATGTGTCGGAGAATGTAAAGAAAAGTCGTCAACTATAGTTCAAATGTAGCAAAACTGAAAGAGAATCGAGAAGGGAGGGATATTTGATGTCATTGTTCTTAGACTGGTCAAAAAAAGTAGATTACTCCAAGCAGTGTCAAAATCGAGGCCATAAAATGAATGGTAAAACTGTGTGATGTGTCGGAGAATGTAAAGAAAAGTCGTCAACTATAGTGCAAGTGTAGCAAAACTGAACGAGAATTGGGGTGAGAGGGATATTTGTTGTCATTGTTCTTAGACTAGTCAAACTTTTTGAAAAAAAATGGATTACTCCAAGCAGATTGCAGTCAAATAATGGCAATCATAATTTTTTATTCAGAAGCAGATTGGGACCATAAAAATGTCAAACAATTATATGAAATGAAGGCGGTTCTGTGCCATTATTTTCAATGAAAATTTTCTTAATCCTTGACTGAAGACCCTAAAATGGATGATTGTCTCTCTCTTGTCCACTCTTTTAAACCACCCAAAAATGATTTTTACTTGTTGAATTTGCATTCCTATACTCATATCTTCTTCCTCTTCACAGCCCACCGTTTATTTTTGCCAACAGTTGAGGGAGTATTTATTGAGGTATTTTTAATATGGGGATTTGTTTGGGGAAATCTTCGAAGCTTGCTCATGCTTCTTCTGACCAATTGTCTGGTATGATTCCTAAACCAAGTTTCTGTTTATTAATTTACTTTCTAATTCATTTATTCAACACTGAATTTATTGGGAAAGAGGCTTGGTTTGGACTGATTTGTACTGAAATGTTAAAAAGAATAAAGTTGGAGGGCATCAGTTTTAGGATTTTTGCTTCCTCTTCTCATTGAATGTAAATTTAAGGATTTATTTTATGTTATGAATTTTATAGGATTCTGTGTTACTATGTAATTCAAAGGACAGTGTTTTGATGAGTTTCTTGGGATAAGTGTTAATTTTTGCATTTTGTCCATTAGAAGAGAGGAAAACTTTGTCAATTGAAGCAAATAATCTCCCTCATAACTGTGTTTCATGTAGATAAATTATTTGAAGGAGCATTTACAACTTCTGTTAAAATTCTTGGTTGATTCCATGGCATTGGAAACATATGCTAGTTCGTAAAACATTGGTCGAATGTTTAGTAAGTTGGATTGGATAATAGTAGACCATATTAAAATGAAAAATAAGTAAACTTAATCTCGAGTATTGTAATGTCGAGTCGTGTCTAGTATACGTCCGCGATGTTTACAACTTTTGATGTGTGAATTCCAATGAAAAATCTTGTATTGACTTAACTTGGATTTCTTTTTTCAGATGGTAAAGCTGCACATCCTAACACAGAACAGTTTTCAAATCCTTTAAACCAGCCTACATTTTCAGGGTCCTTGTGCAAAGCTCTTATAGAATCAAAAAAAGGTGACTCCAACCTGAAATCCTTTACGTTCAACGATCTCAAGAATGCCACTAGGAACTTCCGAAGTGATAGTCTTCTTGGGGAGGGAGGCTTTGGATTTGTCTTTAAAGGATGGTTAGACGAGCACACATTGGCTCCGACCAGACCAGGAACCGGGATGGTAGTTGCCGTCAAAAAACTTAAGGCCGAAAGTTTTCAAGGTCACCGGGAATGGCTAGTAAGCAAATTATTAATTTTTCTTGCTGTAATAGAGAGCATGTTTGGCTTTGCTTAAAAGTGGAAAAGTAAGTTAAGAATCACTTTCTAGAAAAATAAGTTTTGTTTGGGAGAAAAATAACCCTGTAAATCACATTTGACAAAATAAATAACTCAAATTAAGTTTAACTTACTTCTAAACGTGGCAAATCCCAGCCAAACATGCTCAGAATACTTGCCTAGTACTGTGACTTGACTTTGTTTTATCTGTTGCAATCAACAGACCGAAGTAAATTACTTAGGTCTTCTGCATCATGAAAATCTCGTGAAGCTAATTGGATACTGCTCAGAATCTGAGAGTCGGCTTTTAGTCTACGAGTACATGACGAAAGGAAGCTTGGAAAATCATCTGTTTAGAAGTGAGTGAATTTTCTTCTATGGATTATTGCTTTTCATTTATATAACTACCCGTTGTTCGTTATTTTCGTTATCAATTTATGACATGATTGGAGTCATCTACTTGGCCATAACTAACATTTTTGATTCCCATGAACGTGCATATGTTGCTACATAATCTTAATCACACATTTTTAAGATGTGTTAATACAAAATGAGGAGAAAGATTTTGTGAGTAATGGGTGCGATTTTTTGTGCAGAAGGAGGGCAACTTATGGCGTGGCCTACAAGGATGCATATTGCAGTTGATGTTGCAAGAGGATTGTCCTTCTTGCATAGTTTAGACGCCAATGTAATCTATCGCGACCTGAAGGCATCCAATGTACTACTTGATTCGGTATGATAAAACATTGGAACTTTGAATCTTTAGCCTATAATATCCACTTTGGTGTTATAAATCACTTTTGATCTTACTTTTGCAGGACTTCAATGCAAAACTTTCAGACTTTGGCCTTGCAAGGGAGGGTCCTCGTGGAGATAGAACTCATGTGTCAACCAGAGTTGTGGGTACTAGGGGTTACGCTGCACCGGAATATGTTGCAACAGGTTACTTTTTCACTTAATTTCTCATTTTTGTTACTTTTTCGCATACTGCTTGTCTTATATTTTGCTTAACTAAAATGATCAAACAGGCCACTTGACTCCAAAGAATGATGTGTATACCTTTGGAGTCGTTTTATTAGAGCTATTATCTGGTAAACGTGCAGCAGGCGATGAGAATGTGGGAGGTGCTGATGAAACCTTGGTGGACTGGGCAAAACCGTTCCTAAACGATAGTAGGAAAGTCTTAAGAATTATGGACTCAAGGTTAGGAGGTCAGTACTCTAAAAAGGAGGCACAAGCTACAGCTGCCCTTGCATTACAGTGTCTCCACACGGACCCTAAACATAGGCCACCCATGACCGAGGTCCTGGAAAAGTTGGAACGACTTCAAACAATAAAAGATGGCCCCAGAAGTTCACCGCAAGCCAGTGCTGAAACTAATGTGTTTGAGAAGTCGAGCCCTCACAAAACAGTACGATATGTTGGTCGAACACGATGAGCCTAACACGTACACGTTAGATGCTCGGCTTAACATTTATGCAAGAGCAACCTCTGGCGTAATCAATATAAAGGACTATGATGTGTGTTACTTGTCTACTATGTAGTGTGTGACTATGTGAAGAAGAGTGAATTGTGGCTGCCCTATGTAAATACCAATATATTCCGTGGAATTATAGAGAATTTCGAGCAATTTTGTTATGCTGATACTAAGAATTCGTAAGCGTTGTATACTTGGGGGGCATCTGTGTTTTTTCTTCTGATGGAATTAATCAAGTCTGGTTTGTAAAAGAGAGAATTGATACCTTGATTTTGGTTGCAGCATCACATACCATTGTTTCAACTCTACACTTTGTATATTTGTGGATTCATATAAAATGCTATGGAATAATAAAATGATATGCACAATCATTATTACTAATTTTGCTTAGTTTTTTATACTCATAAGTAAATTGTCTAATCAAATTAGTCATGGTAATTCATTTCTCTAGTAGAAAAAAGGTATTTTGACCACATGAACAAGCTTTCAAAGAAACAGTACACTCAATATGGAGGCTCCTAGAAAATATGAAGGGGATCAAAAGGATTTTTTTTATTTTTTATTTATTTATTTATTTAGTGATGTTACACTCTCTTGGATCAGGTTAGGTTAGCACAACTAACGTACGAATCTAGCACAACTTGAACAATTGACGTGATTTGTTTATTAAGACTTAGTGTTCATTTTAAAAAATCAATTTTGTTAAGAGAAGGAGTTCAATCTCTTTGATTTCTTATCACGATTCTTTCGAGAAAGACTCCTAGAAACTTTGAAGACGATCAAAAGATTTTTATTCATATTCACTTACTAGTGTCAAATGGACCATCTTGTCAGCTCATGCACGAGCCTAGCACGTGTATAATAGGCGTGATGTACTTATTAAGATTTGAGGTTTGATTTTAAAAAAATTATTGACTTGACATTTAACCTTAAAAGGTCAAACTTGTCTCGGAGGAGCCCAAGTCTTTACATATTAATTTTTATTTTGATATTTAATATATGCGAGATTTATTCCTTAATACGTCATCGCAAGATGATTACTCATTTGAAAACACTATTATTGATATTTTTGTGCTTGATTGAGTATTAGCGTGATCAAATTGATCGTAAGAGTTTAATGAATTCTAATACTTTATTAAAAATCGGATTACATTTTAAAAGATCAATCTTGTTAAGAAAAATAGTTCAAACCTATTTACCCCTTGTGATTGAAGGTTATTTGAAATTTTGAAGACAATCTAAAGACTTAGAGGGTGTGTGGTACAGATTAAAATCAGATTAAAATTGAAAATATAGCCGTTATTGTTGACTTTTATTAGACGGGTGGGACCCAATAACGGCCATATTTTCAATTTTAATTGGATTTTAAGCTGTACCAAACAGGCTCATAATTTGACAAGTCAANCAGATTAAAATTGAAAATATAGTCGTTATTGTTGACTTTTATTAGACGGATGGGGCCCAATAACGACCATATTTTCAATTTTAATTGGATTTTAAGCCGTACCAAACAGGCTCTTAAGGTGCGTTTGGTTTGCTGTTTTCAATTCATCTACAATTTTGCATAATATTGAAAACGTGTTTAGTTTGTTATTTTTGAAAATGCATTTTTTTTTTTGAAAATAAGGATAAATCTATAATAAAAAAACTCAAAACACATTTTTTAACATTTTGAGTGTTTTCAGTAAAAAATTAGTAAAAATTCTGAAAACACTCAAAACATGGAAAACAAGCGTTCAAATAAATTTTATTTAAATAAAATTATAAAAATATAAAATTCTAACAAATAAAATTTTAAGAATTATAAAAAATTCAAATTCAAATAATAAATATGATAAATTCTAAAAAAATAAAAAATTTAAAAATAAAATCTAAAATTCTAGATAATTAAAATTCTGAAAAAATAAAGATCATAAAAGTTCGGGAAAAATAAAAATTAAAAATAGTTCCAACTCTTATTGATTATTTACATAAAAAGTTTTTCACTACACCACATTTTCAATACGCAACAATTAAAGCTCGTTTTTGTTAACTCGATAACTCCCCTGGGTAACTTAGGGACGTAGGGTGACATAAGCTCAATAACAACATACTTGTCCGAGCTTATCAACCTAAGCCTATGTTTGACTCATTTTTGTAGACTATTTATAAACGGCTAAACACTTATTCATAACTCATTTTTTAACTATTTATAACTTATAGTTCATAAACGCTTCCCAAACATGCTTTAAGATTTTTTGTCTAAATTTCGACTTGATCACATTTCTCAACGTGACGCTTGCGTGTGCTCGAGGCAACTAAACAGCATCAAATACACTTTGGAAACTTATTTTCTTGATTGATGTATCATACTTATAATTCCCCTATATAAAAAAAATCAATTCATTAACCTAATAGATACAATACACACAATTTCACAAAAATAAATAAATTACTATTACGCAAGAATTCAGTGGCACGAGGCATTGCTGTGCTTCTGTTCCTGTTCGGGGTGGTGCTATGCGCAGAAGGGCAGCTAAATGCAGAGTGCCTCATCGACTGTGGGAAGAAAATAGTTATTTGTGCAGAGAAATGTGGAATCAAGGGAGGGGAAGATAGCTGCTTTAGGGATTGTGGCAGTGAAAACATTGGCTGTGTGACTACTTGCATGGGATCAACTCTGCTGCCAAAAGCCAAGTATAATTAGCAAGCTATAACTTTGCATAAATCTCATCAAGTTCATTAGTATTAATGGGAATTTAGTCATTTAACATATGCTAAAACAAAAATAATCATAAATGTAATTGGGTATGTTAAGAATCCCTAATTCTGATCAAGAATACCTATGTATTACCAGCTTCTTGTATTTTCTCTAATGAAAGAGGATATCAGGATTATAAGAACTTATGTTCCATATTTGAAAGAGAAGTTGTTGTCACATTGCTGAACTTAGAGGTGTGAGTCATGTCCTGCTCTAGGGTAAAGGATAATGTTGGAGTGCATACATGTCGAGTTGAACGTCTTTGTGTTGAGTTGAACTATATAATAAGTATGATTGTCATGAGATGTTTTGATCGACCTCGAGAATCTATCTGCGTTGTTTTCATGAGCTCCACTGTCTTATTCACGCTTTTTATTACAACAACGAAGATATATAGCCCATGTTAAAATTTTAATTTAAGTCAAAGTCAATAATTAATTTTAAATACATATTTTATGGGATTTACAACTTTTCAACCACATATTTTTTACTAAAAATTTGATTTTAATTTCAACCAAACAAGGGCATAATCCTTTGGAGGAAAAGAGGAGAAACTCGATTCCTAAAATAAAATAAAAGAAAGTCTCGTGTCATAAGTTTTAGTAATGTAATCGACAACAAATAAGAGGTCAAGTTTTTTCCATTCTAACTCTTACCCTTTGTTTGTTATAGATTAAAATCAGATTTTTAATAAATTTTAAAAGTTGATGAAATGTGTGGTTGAAAAGTTGTGAATCCTAACAAATGTATGGTTAAAATTATTTATTGACTTTAACTTAAAATTAAAATCAGACTTTTGTACCAAACAAGGGCTCAAGTCTATCCTGCCAGACTTGCCATTTAGGTATCTCTCTAGTGGAGCATAGATAATAATTCAAAGAATTAGTCTTCTTGTACATTGGGGTATCCATAAGGGTAATGGACACCCTTATGGACACCACAATGTACCCATAGCATCACCCTAATTCAAATAGGTAATAGGTCAAA
>CAIGRO010235406.1:5855-18503 GCA_903798355.1 Fraxinus baroniana | reverse complement strand
CAATTAATTTTAAGAAAGAATAATGAAAAGTCCAATTGTCCAATTAATTATTTTTTTTAAACAGGTAATCGGTTCGGAGCGGAGCACCATCACTAAATATCATACCCGTCCCTAAATGAAGCGATTCATTAAAATCAAAATCATAACCGCCCTATTGCACCATCGGTTCGGTTAACCACGGTTTTCGATTTTAACGGTTCGAATTGTCATCCCTATCGCCAATAATGAGAATTTTAGGAGGAAAGGAAGTGGATGCACCAGGCGGTAAAGGGAGTTGGGCTTCAAGGAGGTGCAAATTTTATGCAAGGAATATAATGAGTTGAATTGTTTTTCTACTAAAGCTGCGTTTAATAAGGCCCATTTTCCCAAGGAGAAGGAAAATGTTTTCCTTTTCTCACCTTTTCCCATGTTTCACTGCACAATTTTAGCTTGGAATTCTTTTTCCTCCCAGTTGGTTCATGCGCCCATTTTCCACTAAATAAAGGAATTGGTTTTCCTTTGGTATTGGTAGTTTTTTATTTTCCAGGTTCTTTGTTCACTTTTTATTTATTTATTTTTGCTTTTTTTTGACAATAGAAACAAATTCTAGACACAATGGTAGAAAAATTTATCGCTTTATTGATAATTTTCATACAAAACAAAGTCAAACGAATGGTATTCGATATGATAATTTTTAAATTTTTGGTAATTGAAACAAATTTTAGACTCAATTGTAGAAAAATTTATCACTTTAATAGACAATTTCCATGAAAAACGAAGCCAAACGGACACCAAACTTTCAACATTTTCCAAGTGAAAAATTATACCAATCAAACACAATTAATTACAATTTTCAATAAAATGAATTCTAGGGAATTCAAATCCCAGTAAAACATTTTTTTTCCACCCATTTTCCACCTTTACAATCAAACGAACTCTAAAAGTTAACTAGATATATTAAGAAGAATTTTCAAAAAGAAAAAAAATTGAAAAACCTTTGTTTGATCCTCATTATTTTTAAAATACAGTTTTCTCTATTTTCTTTTCAATCATAAATTATTTAATAAAATAATATTACACATAAACTCATAATATTTTTTTATTTTTTAACCACACATTTTCCATCAATATATTATTTCAAAATATTTTCTTAAGAAAAAAATGAGGTTCAAACAGGCTAAAGATAATTATTACAAAGAGAATGCAGAAGCCAACAGCTCAAGCTTCAGCTGATCTATAGGAGGCAAAATTAGTTAGGACAGTAGTTTGTATAGTTATATGCAGCTGTTGCAATTAGTTAGTTGGTTAGTTAGTTCATTGTTATTTAAAGACAAAATATATGTTGATTCATCATTGAAATGAGAATTTATCTTTCATTTTTCTCATCCTCCTTCTTCTTCAACGTGGTATCAGAACATTACTGATTTCGATCAAAATCTATTACTAATTCCGATCAGATTCATCAAAAGTATGATCTGCATTTGTTCTTCTAACTATGGAAAGTGAATTTCCGAATAGTTTACCATCACCAGTGAGCTCAGCAACTGATGATGGATCCAACCCGAATTTTCTTCACCATTCAGACAATCCTGGCCTTACCCTCGTTTCACAACCGTTGATTGGGGATAACTACACATCTTGGAGCATATCGATGATGACTGCTCTGTGTGTGAAGAATAAATTAGGATTCATCAATGGAACTATCCCACGGCCTGAAGGTAATCAAAAGCTTCTCAATTTGTGGATCATCAATAATAATATTGTGACCTCCTGGATTTTAGACTCTGTGTCAAAGGAAATATCTATAAGTGTTCTCTATTCTGAATCTGCATGTGAAACATGGATTGATTTGAAAGAACGTTAGCAGCAAAGGAATGGACCACGTATATATCAATTTAAGCGGGAATTGATGAATCATACTCAAGGGGATTCATCAATTAGCATTTATTTCACAAAACTAAAAACAATTTGGGAGGAGCTTAGTAATTACAAACCTGTTTGTCCATGTGGAAAGTATGTCTGTGGAGGAGATAAGAAATTGAATGAACATCATTAGATGGAGTATGTCATGTCCTTCTTGATGGGACTACATGAATCTTATGCTCAAATTAGGGGACAACTGTTGTTAATGGATCATATTCCTCCAATTAACAAAGTGTTTGCATTGGTTTCTCAAGAGGAAAATCAAAGGAAGATAACTGTGACCAATGATGTTGTAGGAGTAATTGGTTCCATGGCATTCTATACTCAAAACAATACCAACAAAGTGGTACAGAATGATGCAAGAAGGAATATGGACATCAATATGGCAAGATTCAAAAGAAGGAAAGGTCGGTTTGTACCATGGTATCCACCAGGGTATAAGCCTAAGCAAAAGGTTAGACTGAACACACATGCTGGTCCTAGAAATCAAGCTGGATGAGCCATGATCAATCAAGTTTCTGAACTTACTGTTGTTGTAGATCAGAAACATAACCATGATGGTAACATTGATGGCTTTATGCAGACACTTAACTCTGCAAAATATGATCACTTCATGAACGTGCTTAGTGACCATCTCAAAGCTGCAAAGATGGATTCAGAAATTGGGGCAAGTTCTGGTCAGGAATCAGATACCTGCTTCTCAATTTCTATTAATCTGGCCATCAACTCATCTAAATATTAGGTAGTAGACTCTGGTGCAACAAGTCATATATGCTCAAATCAGTCAACATTTAACAGATTGAGGCACATTGAGAATGCATGTGTTACATTACCAAATCATACACAAATTCATGTAAATTCGATTGGAAATGTGAAAATTTCACCTGACTTGATGCTTAAAGGTGTTCTATATGTTCCCTAGTTCAAGTTTAACTTGTTATCAGTAAGTGTATTAACAAGGAATTCATCATTATGTGTCAAATTCCTCACTGACTCTTGCATTGTTCAGGACATGATCACATCTAAGGCCGATCTTTATCTAATTAATTCCAATCTATCTCTTCACAATAATTCAAATTTCAAATTTTGTATCAAACAATATAACTAGTCAAGTTTGGCACAAGAGGCTTGAGAATTTATCATTTCAAAAATTGAATTTGTTGAAGAATCAGTTGCACATTGGTTGTATTAAACATGATACTTTAGCTCCTTGTTCTATTTGTCCTTTGGCAAAACAAAGGAGACTTTCATTTGTATCGAATAATCACTTGTCAAACAATGCTTTTGATCTGATCCATTGTGATGTCTGGGGGCCATAAAATACTCCCACATATGTTGGTTATAGATCTTTCCTCACCTTAGTTGATGACTGCACAAGGTTTACTTGGACATATTTGATGAAACAGAAATCAGATGCAAAGCTTATTGTTCCCAAATTCGTTGCCCTCATTGAAAATCAATTCAACAAAGTAATCAAATCCTTTAGATCAGAAAATGCTTAAGAGTTGAAATTCGCATAGTTTTTTGAAACTAAAGGTGTTGTACATCAATTCTCTTGTGTTGAAAGACCATAACAAAATTCAGTGGTTGAGAGGAAACATCAACACCTGCTCAATGTACCATGAGCATTATATTTTCAATCAAGAGTGCCCATTCAATTCTGGGGTGATTGTATACTTATAGCTACCTTTCTGATTAATAGAACTCGAGCTCCAATTTTAAAGAACCTAACCCCTTTCTCTTTAATGTTTGGAACTCCAGTTAATTACAATTCACTCAGTGTGTTTGGAAGTCTTTGCTTCGCATCCACATTACCCTCTCATAGAAACAAATTCCATCCTAGAGCCACAACTTGTGTTTTTCTTAGTTATACTCCAGGTGTTAAAGGATACAAGCTTTATGACATTTCTTCAAAAACCTTTCTGATATCCAGAGATGTGGTATTCCATGAAAAATATTTTCCCTTCCACTCCGTAGAATCTGAATCAAATTTGTTAGATTCAATTCCTGATGTTGTGTTGCCCAATACCTTGCCTGACTTATGCACTTAATATCTAACCTATTCTTCATCATCTCCTATCAATAATGATAATTCAGTTGAGCCTCATTATTTATATCATGTTGAACCAATCTCTTCTGATTATACTCAGTCACTCTCTTCTTATTCCCAAAATCAAAATCACAATCCAAGTTCCAATCAACCTTTGCCTACCATGCCCAGAAGAACAACCAAGATAAGTAAACCTCCATCATATCTTCAAGAATTTCATTTTAATCTCCTAGCAGATCGGCAACCTCAAGATAACAACTCAACTTATCCTCTATCTAATTACATTTCATATCAAGCATTTTATCATTCACATAAAATATTCAATCTCAATGTGACATCAAATGTTGAACCACAACATTATCATCAAGCTATTACATCTGATCACTGGAAGGAGGCTATGACTGCTGAATTGGCAGCTATGGAATCGAATAAAACTTGGTCTGTAACCAGTTTGCCTAAGGGAAAGCATTTAATTGGATAGGTGTATAAGATTAAATATGCAGCAAATGAGAGTATAGACAGGTATAAAGCAAGGTTGGTAGCCAAGGGTTGTACCCAGCTAGAAGGGTTGTGTTTCATAGACACTTTTTCACCAGTTGCTAAGTTGGTTACAGTCAAGGCATTACTCTCTATTGCAACAATCAATAAGTGCACCTTATTCAATTAGACGTTAATAATGCCTTTCTAAATGGGGATTTATTTGAAGAAATTTATATGGACTTGTCCAATGAGTATTTACCTGTTGCTGGTATTAAAGAAGGTAAGCCGGTTTGTAGACCGTACAAATCAATTTATGGACTTAGACAGGCTTCCAGACAGTGGTTCTCTAAGTTCTCTCAAGCCCTTATATCTCATGGTTTCCATCAGTCCAAGTCAGATTATTCTTTGTTTACTATGGGATCAGGAGATCATTTGTTACCTTGTTGGTATATGTTGATGGCATTATCATCACAAGCTCAAAGTCACAATGTTATTGTCCAATTGAAGTCATTTTTGCATAGTCAATTCAAACTTAAGGATCTGGGAAAGTTGAAATATTTCCTTGGTTTGGAGATACTAAGAGCAAATAAGGGAATATAGCTATCACAAAGAAATTATACATTACAATTGTTAGAAGACAGTGGTTTCTTAGCTTGTAAGCCAGCCATCTTGCCTATGGATCCTAAAATTCGTTTGAGTTCCTTTGTAGGTGATTTACTGACGGATGTTGATGCTTCATCATATAGAAGATTGATTGGCCGTTTGCTTTACTTGACCATTCCCCGTCCAGACATCGATTTTGCAGTTCACAAATTGGGTCAATTCATATTTTAGCCTCGTCAATCACACCTAAATGCAGCTCATCATCTTTTACAGTACCTAAAAGCAGCTCTAGGTCAATGCTTATTATTTTCAGCATCTTCTTCATTACAACTTCGTGTCTTTGCTGATGCTGACTGAGGTTCATGCCTTAATTCAAGGAAGTCAGTAACCGGTTTCTGTGTGTTTTTTTGGTGATTCTCTAATATCTTGGAAGGCTCTTAAGCAACAAACTGTTTCCAGGTCGTCTGTAGAGGTAGAGTATAGAGCATTGGAAGCTACTGCTTGCGAGTTATGGATACCAATTGCTTGTTGATCTACAAGTTTCTCCATCAATTCCGGCCTTGATTTTTTGTTATAATCAAGCTGCAATTCAAGCTTCAGCTGATCTTTAGGCGGCCAAATTAGTTACGACAGTAGACCGCTTTTGTAATTAGTTAGTTAGTTGGTTGGTTAGTTCATTGTTATTTAAAGACAAAATTTATGTTTATTCATCATTGAAATGAGAATTAATCTTTCATTTTTCTCGTCCTCCTCCTTCAACACAAAACATTAGTCCACAATAAAAATATTTGCCTTTCAAGTACAAACAAGAATTCTTA
Source organism: Fraxinus baroniana (assembly GCA_903798355.1). Taxonomy (NCBI): domain Eukaryota; kingdom Viridiplantae; phylum Streptophyta; class Magnoliopsida; order Lamiales; family Oleaceae; genus Fraxinus; species Fraxinus baroniana. The sequence goes on along the minus strand of CAIGRO010235406.1, from coordinate 12,650 downwards.
AAAAATAAGTAGTTGACTTTCCTTGAAAGGGGATCATTATCTTCAACACGACAAAAATAGTTAAATAAACGAAAAAAAAAAAAACCAAAACTTTTGAAATTAATATATAGTTGACTTAACTGCACAATAAAAATATTTTATTTTCCAAGAATGTATTTGTTATGTAATATTCTATAGGACTTTAATAAACGCATTTTTTAGTTTTTTTTTTTTTTGTTTTTCCTTTTTAATATCATCTAATATTGAAATTTTACTTTTAAGATTACCATTTAGAGTGCGTTTGATTGCAAGCATGAAATTTGTATGAGAAAAAAATAAATTATGTTGATACCGACCTCCGAGCTCGTTGAGATCGGACTGTCATATTCCAATGAGGAGAATGTAACGTGAGATCTGTCATGTGAGGCCAGCTCAGTCCTTATGTCACTTGCTCAGCAAGCTATTGTAGTCTTTCGAGACACAACAGTAGCTAATGATTAAGATCACTGACAAAATCTTTAATTTACCAACCAGAGGAACACACGTGGAAAGGTCTTGTGTCAGCGCCCTCTTAGCCCTCCAATCAGAAGTCTTAGCTTACCTTGCTAAACAATGCATTTACTGCTTGGACCCGCTTGTCCCATCACCTCACGATCAACAATATAGAGCTGAGCTCGGGCGCCAATCCTATTACGCCAACGCATGACCTAACTCAGTTCGACTTTTTGTGTTGACAAGACATGAGTACTAGGCCTCAGTGTATTTCCTCTATATAAGGGCCCAGACTTCCCATAAGAAAGGGATGATGAAAATTTAAGGAAAAAGACTAAGAAAACTCATTGTTACCCTTTGAATACTTCTTGTAACTTGTAAAGTAATATTGTCGCTTTATGATCATAAAAATCTCTTCTATTTGTTCCCTTTAGACAACCATTTGTATCTTAAATTGGCTTTAATCTTGTTCATACATCAACAAATTATAAGCAATTCAATTGTCTGGAACTTATTTGTATTAAAATTATTTATTAAATGTATTTGATTAATTTAGTTTTAAATTATAAAATATTATACTTGTTCATTTTTTATTAGTGACTAGATGAAAAAGAATGGATAAATGAAAGACAGAAAGAGGGAGTGAATTACCTAAAAAATAAAAATCACATCTTCCTAAAGAAAATATTTTCCTTATTTTAAAAAAAAAAATGGTCATGTGGCCAAAAGTAGGGCCAAACATCGTCGATTCTAAGGAGAACCGAACTCGAATTTTCAGATATTTAATAAATGGAACCGTCAGCTCCAAATTTAATTATGAAACTATTTGAGTTCTGGTCCATTCAGTTCGATTTGAGTTTAGGGTTTAGGGTTTTTATATTTACAACAACGCTACATTAATTCAACAAATGACATATTCAATTTTAACTCTTACAAAATAACGTAGTCCAATCCTATGATAACTTTTGCACCTCTTTGTTAAGTTCTCATAAATTTGACAGTTAAAATCACAAAAAAAAAAAAGAAAAAAGAAAAATAGCAAGCTCACAATAATAAAGATAAGCTTCCAATTCGATTTCTCAAGACATAAATGTCACTATGATAAAATAAGAGATTTGAATAATTTAGGTCGATTTGATTAATTGGACTTGGATTGAAAATTGAAATACGAAAATCATATTTTATGTTTGAGTTAAACTAATTAGTTAGCAAAATTATTTAGAAAAAAATAAAATAATTTGAGATATTCAATTCCTATTCGGTTATTTAGTTCTTGGTTTACATTTGATAAACGAACTGAACTCGTTGGTTCTCGATTCAGATATCCGTTCGAGTATTTAATTTAAAAACATCCACTCGGTTCGCTTCGAGGGTCCAATTCGATTCGAGAGTTTTGTCCAACCCTAGCAGGAAATTAGATGGGAAAAACACATTTTCCATGAAAAATATTGAAATCAAACACACCCTTATTTCATAATAAATTAGAAAAACCTTGCCTTCCTGTTCTTCAGCACAGATCTTAAAACAAAGCATGACCATCGCTACCGTCATATCTATCCCTTTTCAAGTCTACCAATTGTGTTAACAGTAACATGACCATCAAAGAGGCAGCTAGAGTTTTTCCTTCGTTATTTCCAGTTTGGAGTTTCTATTTAATTACTCAAAAAGAAGAAAACATAGCTACTAGCTTTCAATGCACCTCTAAATTATCGCTCAATTTTTACATAGGCCCAATGGTGCTTACCCTGCATCTCTGTCTCTCTAACTCCCTAAAGAACATTACATTAAACTAGTTTATAAACAACCATTTTTCACGAATCTAGTAAATAAGGCACAACAAACATACAAGAATCCATGCCAACAATTTAGAGTGCGTGGCCGCGTGTAGATGATAAAAATGATAGATTATATATACTTCACTGAACAAGGTCTGAACAAAGAATAATAAAGATTGTGCAGTATACTATATCCAGTTTAAATCTTGCCTAACATTGATGCCGAAGAAGGGCATCTTGAATTGAATTACAAGTGTTCTATGAAACTGGAGATATGTATGCAACTTCAAGACGGGTACACGAGTATCTTATGTATGGAAAATTTCCCCGTGCAACCAATGGCCCAACAGAAAGGTCAAGGTATGTCTAAAAATATCATTAGAAATTGGTGAACAAACATCAAGAAGAGAAAACGCGGGATGTGACTGAATTTTCCCTCTTTTGGTACAAGGGAAAACTACCTTCGTAAGTGTATCGACTAATATTGAAAGAATTAATAATTTATATGTTTCCTTGTTGTTTACTTGTACACATCACTACATACCAGATTAACTCAGATGAACAAAAAGAGGTAGGGTGGATAGAAAAACAGTACGACTTTGTAAACTGTACCTCCAACAAAACCATTTTTAAGATATATATGTCATAATACAAGTATTGGTCTAATGAGACAAAAGGACTTAAACTTACAAGTATACGCCTGTTGGGTGAATTTGTCAGGAAAAATTCTAATATACAGAGTCCTGCCAAAAGGTCTCCACTGATCAGCAATTCCATTTTTGTGCTAATTCAAAAATTCAGTTGGAGCATTATTTATGCAAATCCTACTTGACCCGCCTCCTATAACCTGAAAACAGTAGAGAAAGAAGAAAAACACAATCCATCAGACGATAACAATCAAGTTTGATTCAGGGTGGGAGTGGCTGTAAAGAGGGTATTCCTATGCCAACAATCAGGTGAAGAAAGAATGCGCAGTTTCATAAAATAATGTAAATTGAGATCAATATAGCAGGTACATAGAACACAGTATGTACACAGTCGGGACAATCTCACTCGAGATCAACCAACTTATAGATTTGTTACGTGTTGTATTCAGCTTGACCATTCTGTTTGTACCTGTTATAAAAACTAACGGACAATCCCACGAGTTGGCGGAATGCGTGACTTAGCATTTGTTTGAGGCTAAACCAACAGTTTGTTTAGCAAAGAAAATGACCAGGATCAAAAAACTTAATCCAGCCATCCAAGTTTTCCTTCATGGCGAAAAAAGTGAAAATTTAACATCAAACAACCACCAGGTTATGCAATCTATTAGCTATGCGATTCTAGCTATTAATTTTAGCCAGCCAAGGGTAACTGAAACAAAAATGCAACTTAGACTATCAAATTGAAACTAATTGTAAGCTGGGTGACCAAAATGAAACAATGTTTAAATTGAAACAAAGGGTAACTGAAACAAAAATGCAAGTTAGAATATCAAATTAAAACTAATTGCAAGCTAGGTGACCAAAACGAAACACTGTTTAAATTGACTGACCTCCAATGAAATTTTCCCCACGTAGTCCTACATTTTAAGGACTTTTCATCATAACACGACCTCAAAATAAAGCACAAACTAAGATCTCATGTGCATTTTAAAAACATTGTTCAAACAGATCATCATAAATAGAGGCGAGCATAAGACAGGACAAAGACTCAACACCAAAAAATAACCTGCAAGTCCACAGAGACTTGGTAACTTATTTGTGAAGCATAGTGTTACGTACATGGGACACAACACAGAAATGCCTGCATGGACCGGATCTTTCCAATAATGGACATGGACACGTGAGGGCACACCATGTCTACTGAAATTATATACCTATATTTGTCATTTTTTATTTGTAATTATTCGTTTTTCTATAAATTGATATTCTTTTCAGCTTTGATATTTTGCAAATGAAATCTTTTGTATGTGAGTGTTTATTTCTCGTACTTTGTACTATTGAGATGGAAATAAAATATTCTTTTATCAAAATTTGCATATATTACTTTTAACCGCACATCACATCATGTCATTTTTCTAATACAAACAGTGTTAATAATTAAAATTATCCCCAAGTTTATATTCCAACGATTAAAAAAAAAGAATAGTGTTATTTATCATTATGATGATGAAACATCGATGATGTGGCAGTCTATGTGGAATAATGGAATTGGGCAGTCAATTTTTATGAGAGGGGGATAGAAATGTGAGGGATAATAGATTGCCACATTACCAATATTCCATCATCACGATGATAAATAGCATTACTCTTAAAAAAAAATTAAAAATAGTGTGCCAAACACTTGTCCAAGGCATGTCAGAAGTGTCCTTCAAGTGTACGAAGTTCGAAAATATATACAAAAAAATAGAACACACCACATGTTGCGATGGAGCGTATCAAGAATGTGTCCCTTGCATGTAAAAATTTAGAAAAATAGAACATGATACATGGCGTGTGCTGGATGGTTGGACACGTGTCCCAGATTGTCCGTGTCAGACAGATACACCACACGAGGATTGTCCGTGCTTCATGGATTTTAATTGTGGAAACAAGAAGATTTCAAAACATCTCCATGACTCACAAAGAGGCAAAGTTGAAAAACTCACCAAAGACAGTAGCTTTAAACTCATACTACGCTGGCCTCCAGTTGACGGTGGACATTTCTGGTCTCCAAGGCATCATCTGAGGAGTCGTAAGACCTGTTGAAAAGTACAGCATAAAGTTATTCATTGTATAAACTGCAGTTTTAATAGCAAAGAAATCCACAGGTTAATAAGTAGATATGTTCACCAAAAGATACCTGAGACAGGAGTGGCAATTGGAAGTGCATTTGGCGCCCGGGGAGGGGGAGGGGGAGGGGCAGGGGCAGGGGGGTGAAAACCAACTGCACTTACAGGATGCCTTTCCAAAGGGAATCCAGAAATTCCTGCCACAGGAAAGTTCATTAGAACTGTGCATGGATGTGCAGTCACTGAAATCTAGTAACTAATAGCATCAGAATGCCCAGAAACAACATCAATCCAAGATTCAGCAATACAAAAAGGAGAGAGAGAAACTGAGTCTCAAACAGCCAATACATTTTACTCTTTTAAACAATTTTCATGACATCTTTTTACTACTCATTTTTAAGGAGTGCATCATTTCATGCCTTATTAAGTAAATTTAAAGTGGGAAAAAACTCCTCCAGGAAATGTTTACACCCCTTTTATACCTATAAAGCTTCAAAGCCAAACAACCAATCTATAACTAAGATGTCAGTACAGGGTCTCTTATCTGTGTATTTGTATTTCAAATTAGAACGCTCATCTCCTAGTAAGTGATATCAACAATAGAAGAGCAGGAAGTTCAAATAAGATCACAACTATTTCAAAAGGCCAAATGATATATCAAAAGTTAGCAAAAACATTTGAATTTATAGATAACCTTCCATCCTCGGATCTTTTTGTGTACCCGTTCTATGAACACGTGAAGGAGTACCAGAAATCTTATATTCAGCGACAATTTTCCATTCTTAATTATTATGTACCTTTATTTCTTTAAAATATATTTTGGCAACATCAACCATATTCGAGATTGGAAGGAAACAGCTTTATTGGTTCATGATCATTTGTATCCAAATTTACTTTCTCATTGCAGGCATAGAGGACGTTAATCATGATAGCAAGAATTTGGACAACTGAAATACCATAGGGAACTGCCAACTTTTTGCACGAAAAATAAATAAAACTCCATCTGAGGAAAGACTTTTACGAGAAAGGGAATAATGAATCCAAACACTGTGTACTTAATGCACAACTTGGTAAAGATTCTTTTAGGTCAGCTTGAAGACAGTCAAATCACGGCTAATGATTTTTTCACCTTACACAGCAAGGTTGGATCGCTGTCACAATACCTTAAAAGTTCGGGAGGAAGAATCAATAAACAAGGCTCTTTGCTTCAAAGAATTTCTATACCTAGAGGAAAGGCTTGAGAGTATTAGAGTACTGATTTTGGATTCCCCGAAGGAAAAGGATAAAGCAGCAAGTCTCTTGAACAAGAATATATTTTGTATACATTACATCTTCAATAATTTGATATGAACATCTTATTCAGATTTTGCAGGTTAAAATCTCAAATGCATGTAGCTAAATTCTATCTAATAGGACTTGTATTATTATTTACAGTTTTTCATTTCGTCATCATTAATCATATATTTGGATTTTTTATTCATAGATAGTTCAGTTATCGAAGTCCCTCGTGCATGAAATTGCAACTTCTCTTCATAAGAAAATTTCATTTTTTCTCTAAGGCCCCATTTGATAGCCATTATTTTCCATGGAAATTTCCAACTTTTGCACCTGTTTGATAGCAAAATTTTCCCCGGAAATTTTTTTTCACCTTTCCACATTTTCCAACTTTTGGAGGAAAACTTTTTCTTGTTGTTTTGGTTGGAATTGATTTTCCAAGTTTTTAGGCGTTTTTTTTTTTTTTTTTATTTGGAATAGTTTGAAACAAAAAAATTCTTTTTATTATTGTTCTTTTTT
>CAIGRO010235387.1:0-19507 GCA_903798355.1 Fraxinus baroniana | reverse complement strand
TAATAATTTTTAAACGTTACTTCAAATTATGATTGTACATGTTTGTATGTTTAGTTCTAGTATTCGGGTGGTATTTTAAAATTTAGCAATTAGAAAATTCATATTTTAAGAGGTTTCAAATTTTATTTATTGTTAAGAGTGTTCTTGATTCGAGTATTCGGTAGATTGAAAGAATTTGTCAAAAAGATCTAAACTATCTAAGAAGAGTTTGAGATTTAAGCAGTCCGTAGATAACCCACCCCCACCCCCCCACCCCCTCCTCATCTCGAAACATTTTGATTACACGTTATTCAAATTAACAAGACGAAAAAGATATTTCCAAACTTCCAAATTTAAGAATATTCTATTTTCTAGAAACTTACATTTTGAGAAAATCCTATTTTAGAAAATTTCTGAAAGAAAGAAAGGGGATTTTCATAAACTTTAGAAGTTTAAAGATAATATAAAGTTTTAAACATACAATGTTATAAAGAATCATTAGAACGTGACGCTCGCTATTCGATCACTTTCCAATTATTCCCAAGTATGAAATGAAATATCGTTCTTTTATCATGATTATGAGTTTTTTTTTTTTAATTTATATTATGATATATTTGTCAATTATCAATTATTTAGAACTTTTCAAGTAGTTGAGGTAATTTTGAGAACGAGATATTTTTAAGGAGGGGGGATTGTTACACACCAAAAATTTTATAATATAATTTAATTATTTTACATGCCAATTATTTATTATTTTGAAAAGTTAGGGACTAAAGTATATATATATATATTAGCTTCAAATTTTGGGCTAAATATTTAGATATTGTTAAAGCGAAGGAAAGTATATCAATAAGAGGCTAGTTGAATGGCTCGTGATTAATCATATAAATTAAATTCGAGAAAAAGTTAATTCCAATGAGTTAGTCTCAAGGTATTGAAGTTCAAAAAAATTGTAATTTTTTTTTTTTTTAAAAATCAAATTGAATTTGGAAGAGGGATAGTCATGTGTATCTAAGGATTGGATGTGTGATAATTTTTTATTAGAATTCTATTTAAAATCAAAAGTTGCCATCAGTATCACGTATTGTGATTAAAATCTCCTTTTTGTTGTGATATGTATTATGTACACAAGTCATCTTGTATTTGGTTTACTAAAAATTCAATTATTATCAGATTTGATAAATACGATTTTCCATTCGAATTGTACCATGACTCAACCACTATATTTTTCAACTATAAATAGTGTGTAATTGTCCCACAATTAATTACCAAAGAATTTGACACGCCAGCTTTCATAAAAAGCAGCTGTGAATTTCAATTATATTTTTTTAATCAAAAGCTCGTTTGATCGATCAATGTAAGATACTTTTGTGCAAGTGGTTCGCTTCCTTATTCTTTTATATTCGGTAATTTATGTATGACTTGCCAGTGGACCTTCGAGTTCTTTATTAAGATATAAGATATCATACAAGAATTTAAGATAACCTAAAATGGGTGAGTCGTTTGGTTACCGATATACTCCATAAGAGAATAGTGATATGAAGTGTTATTTTATTACATATAATCGTGTATGGAAACTGCACGTATCTAGTTGGGCATTTAAATATTCACTTTTAAAAAATTTTACAGGTTAGTTCGGGTCGACTAGAACTTTGGTGGGATAGTGAATGCGACTGTAAGAGGAATCAAAAGATAAAATATTAAGTTCACTTTTTTAAATTATTAGTCAGTTTTATTTGGTCAAAAATAATTATTTGATTTGTGCCTATGTTTTCATGTTTAGTTTAAATTTATGGATATTACTATTATATTTTTTTTTATTAAAGAATATTATTTTATCGTTTTGCAAGAAATTGAATTTTTGGTAACATATTAGCAATTGTAAAAAATTTTGGAGCGTTATAACTTGATATCAGAGCAAAGACTTTACTTTCCTGTAGACTTTGTAAAAAAAAAATGTTACTATTCATGTGAACAGTGTACGTCACTGTTTATGCTATTTTCCAAAACAAATAATATATTTTTACAAATTTTTTCTTTTCTTAAATAAATGAAATTAATAATTATTTTAAGAAATTAAATAATAGTATTTTTTTTTTTTTTTTTGTAAAGTGACTTCAAATTATGATTATACATGTTTATATGTTTAGTTCTAGCCTTCGGGTGGTATTTAAAATTTACCAATTAGAACATACATATTTTAAGTCCCTATTTGTCTACCATTAATCCAAAAAATTGTTTGTTATAGTAAGATTCTCCACCACATATTTACTCAATAAAATTTAAGCGGTTTGTATGTGACCCCACTCCTCATCTCGAAGCAATTGCACGTTATTCAAATTAACAAGACGAAAAAGATATTTCAAAACTTCCAAATTTAAGAATATTCTATTTTCTAGAAACTTACGTTTCGAGGAAATCCTATTTTAGAAAATTTCTGAAAGAAAAAAAAAAGGAGGGAGGGGGGGTATTTTCATAAACTTTAGAAGTTTAAAGATAATATAAAGTTTTAAACATACAATGTTACAAAGAATCATTGACACGTGGCGCTCAATATTCGATCACTTTCCAACTGTTCCAAAGTATGAAATGAAATGTTGTTCTTTTATCATGATTATGAGTTTTCTTGATTTGTACTATGATATATTATGTCAATTATCAATTATTTAGAACTTTTCAAGTAGTTTAGCTAATTTCGAGAACGAGATTTTTTTAAGGAGGGGGAGGGAGAGGGGGGATTGTTACACCCCGAAAATCTTATAATAGAATTTAATTATTTTACATGTCAATTATTTATTAGTTTGAAAAGTTGAGCGACTAAAGTGATATATGTATTAACTTCAAATTTTGGGCTAAATATTTAGATATTGTTAAAGCGACGAAAAGTATATCAATATGAGGCTCGTTGGATGGATCGTGATTAATCATGTAAATTAGACTCGAGAAAAAAGTTAATTCTAATAAGTTAGTCAGTTCCATAATTTTAAGTTTTTTTTTTGTAATTTATTTATTTTTTAAATCAAATTGAATTTGGATTAGGGATAACCACGTGTATCAAAGGATTAGATGTGTGATTTTTTTTTTATTAGAATTCTATTTAAAATCAAAAGTTACCATCAGTATCACATTCTTTGATTAGAATTACCTTTTTGTTGTGATATGTATTATGTACACATGTCATCTTGTGTTTGGTTTATTAAAAATTCAATTCCTATCAAATTTGATAAATACGATTTTATAAAGGTTGAACCCCAACCTTGAGGGCCCCCCACCGACCCTGTCCTGGACCATCGTGGAGGGGGTAAATCGCAGGATGTGCCTCCCAAGAGCCAGGGTGGAGAGCTTATGTTCAAGGTATTAAAATTCAAAAAAAAATTGTAATTTATTTATTTTTTAAATCAAATTGAATTTGGATTAGGGATAGCCACGTGTATCAAAGGATTAGATGTGTGATTTTTTTTTATTAGAATTCTATTTAAAATCAAAAGTTACCATCAGTATCACATACTTTGATTAGAATTACCTTTTTGTTGTGATATGTATTATGTACACATGTCATCTTGTGTTTGGTTTACTAAAAATTCAATTCCTATCAAATTTGATAAATGCGATTTTATAAAGGTTGAACCCCAACCTTGAGGGCCCCCCACCGACCCTGTCCTGGACCATCGTGGAGGGGGTAAATCGCAGGATGTGCCTCCCAAGAGCCAGGGTGGAGAGCTTATGGATATACCTGGGCTATTAACCTTATGGTAACTCCTGCTTGCAATAAAGTCAATTCCACCTTACGGGGAATCGAACTCTGTACACTACCGCGCTGAGCCCTAACCGCCCTCCCCTTTGCCACTGGGAGATTTGCCCTGGGGCGATAAATACAANGAGCCAGGGTGGAGAGCTTATGGATATGCCTGGGCTATTAACCTTATGGTAACTCCTGCTTGCAATAAAGTCAATTCCACCTTACGGGGAATCGAACTCTGTACACTACCGCGCTGAGCCCTAACCGCCCTTCCCTTTGCCGCTGGGAGATTTGCCCTGGGGGCGATAAATACAATTTTATATCCCAATTGTACCATGACTCAACCATTATATTTTTCAACTATAAATAGTAGCAATTGTCCCACAATTAACTACCAAAGAATTTTACATGACAGCTTTCATAAAAAACAGCTATAAATTCCAAGTAATTTATTTTTTTTTTAAATCAAAAGTTCGTTTGATCAATTAAAGTAAGATACTTTTGTACAAGTAGTTCGTTTCCTTGTACTTTTATATTCAGTAATTTATGTATGAATTGCTAGTGGACCATCGAGTTCTTTATTAAGAGATTAGATATCATACGAGAATTTAAGATGATCTAAGATGAGTGTGTCGTTTGGTCACTGATATACTTAATAAGTAAAGAGTGGTATGAAGTGTTATTTTATTGCATATAATTGTGTGAGGAAACTACACGTATCTTATTGGATATTTTAAATACTCGCTCTTAAAAAAATTTACAAGTTAGTTCGGGCGGGATGGTGAATGCGACTGCCTAGAGGAATCGAAAAGATAAAACTTTAAGTTCATTTTTTTGAATTATTAGTTAGTTTTATTTGTTAAAAAATAATTATTTAATTTGTGCCTATTTTTTCATGTTTTGTTTAAATTTATGGATATTCCAGTTATATTTTTTTAATTAAAGAATATTATTTTATCGTTCCGCAAAAAATTGAATTTTCGGTAACACTCCATGTTTGCGAAAAAATTTTGGGCGTCACACCATACCTCAGATTTTATTCATTACGAATCAATTCCGATTTTTCTCTCTTACAAATTATATTCATTTTTGTCTAACATTATTTTATATTTTGCATTTTGGTCTCGAATATTTTTTTCGTATATCTTAGTCCTCTAGCTTTAGAGAGATAAAAAAACGTAGTAGGTTCGTTGGATCTTGTGATTTGGAGTGCTACTATTACAAATTCATATCATTGTATTTTGGGAGACGAGTGTCGGAAGACCGTAGAGCGGGATATTATAGTTTTAAGGAGAAAGAGTAGAACTCTTGTCTCGATCATTATCATTATATAAGTCGGTATTCTGCCCAACTATTTATTTATTGCAAAAGATTATTTTGAAAAATAAATTATTGTACGATAAAATCGTTATTTGCCAATTTATCAAGTTCTACGGCTTGTAACTCATTTAGAAGCATGATATTATGATATTTGCAGTATTGTTACCCACAACACTATAACTACGAAAATTCTGACCACGAGTGTGTCACCGAAATCTTTGACCGACGGAATTCAGAACTTCAACGATGCAAAGTTCTCTCATTGTTCGTGCATGCATTTTTCTTATTGTCTGCAAAATTCTATGGTAAAAGCCAGAAATATGATGCGAAAGTATCCATAATTATTGATAGCAAACTATTAATTAGTATTCATTTTTACGAGGATTTTGTTACAAGTTGTAACACTGTATAGTGCATCCTGCATTTCTTTCTATAGTTTCTCATTTTTTATTGTTCTCTGTTCTTGATAGTTTTTGAGTAACCCATTTTTATACGTTAGTAAAATATTGCAACCCTTCTATTCTATTCTATTCTTCTTAGGTTCGCCCAAGGAAATATATCCAAAAGACATGCGGTTAAGAAAAAGGCCAGACGGGTTACTATGAAAAGAACGCCGGACATATATGTAGAAGTGAGTGACGCAATATCTTATGCAAATCCATGTTTGAGTCTATTGTCCACGTCATCCTTACAAAAAAAACTCCAACACGTTTCGACCAGAGACTTGAAAGGAAAAGGATAATATTTATGAACGTGGAAGATGCTCTTTGACGTGAGACAAAAGTGTTCGGATACCGACAATATGATCAAAGATGATTGTACATTAATAAACAATCAGAGTAGGCATTAGTTATATCACGAGATGACTGTGAACAACATAAAATGATTAGCTTTAGGGGGTTTCCTACTCTTGTATGAAAAGTAAACTACTGGGATGAATAATGCTATATGCATGATGTGAAGAGGATTACAATGCCATCTCACATGGATCAACGCCAGTTTGTACATGTAGCATTACTCCTACTGGGATGCTCCGTATTTGCATTCAACTTCTTCGCCTTCTATAAGCCTCTCTACAGCATCTGAGGGAAGTCCCACCATTTCAAGTGTCTTTTCCCACACTTTATACGATGTTTCAACATTATGCGACTCTTCAGAAGGGTTTGTGGGACGACAATCTTGAGAAATGAAGGCACAGACCGGCCATTCATCCGCTTTCAACATCTCACAATATTCAGGAACTTGGGGATCTGTGGCCGCGAATAGTGTACTTCTAGAACCTGCAAGAGCACATATTAGCTATTTCAGACCAAGTTCAACAGAAAAGATATTAACAAATTCATCAATCATATCCAGATAGTCGGATATGCCAATTCAGAGTTTTGTTTATATTTCTCTGTCTCTCTCAAGCTTCAACACACGTTTGGTCCTTTCACTTTTCTCATCGGGAATGTGTCAGCTTCTCCCAGTGCTGAATATGTGATACAAAAAGAATGAGCTCTCCAAAAAATATGAAGTCAGATAGACCCCGATCCTATTTTTGAGGATGAATACTGTCATTCTGGGGAGATGTATTCAGCACCGTGTCCAGTGCATGAAAGGATTTGATTTGGTAGCTTCCTCTCAATGTTTCAATGGATAGGGAGCAGATTGAATGAAACTTTCCATCAGTACAGTAACCCTCAACAACGAGGGACGATCATGGTAGAGATTCATCAAGGTTTGGCAGGTGGACATGTAAGTTCTGATGCGAAAGGCCAGAAAATGGGATGGGCTGGCTTATAATGTATGTATATTCCAGAGAATTTTGTTGATCCAGATTGGAAGAGGCCAGAGAGAGAGAGAGAGAGAGAGAGAGAGTGTGTAATGATCGAGTGAAAATTTATGATTTCGTTGTCCAAAGCCTCTTGCCTTTGTGATTAATTACGAGCCCAAGGATATTGCCTTGTCTGGAATCTGTAAAACAAGCTCAAAACTAAATTCAATATTCAATCTTATTCAATCAGCCAAGGACTTCATCGGTGGTAGTGGCAGGTGCCAAAAGGAACAATACGATTACGTTCCACTTTATTTGCAGCCAAAACTTTAGGATTTTTCTGATGCTTTGTCACAATTTTTTAACTGGAGAAAGTTTTTAGATCAAAATAAGCAAAAAACTTTACGCATGAAAATGATTTCTAGAGATTCAAATAAAAATAAATTTCCAACAATTAAGAGACAAGAAAATGTACTAAAACTTGAGAAGACTAACCTTCTTCGGCACTGAATATGAAATAGGGTATTAAACGATAACCAGCTTGGACAATCTTTGGAAGATCCCTGGCCTGCATTTTATAACATTATCTCAATATTTGGAAAAAGAACATATTAGCTATTTGAAAAACCTCATACATCAGAAGTAATAATTGAAACCCAGTGTTCAAATTTGCACCAATTCGGCAATTCCCAAGTGTTGGAAACCATGCATCACAGACCTATCCTATGCCCATTTAGAATAAACAAACACGCAGAACGATTCCAGCTACTGAGACAAAGAGCTAGGCATTCACAAACTTACAACATTGGTTTGGACAATTCCAGGAGAAACACACACTACACTTATGCCAGCTTCAGCTGGTAGACGCTTATGAAGAACACTGCTGAACATGACCTGTACTTGAATAGCTTGAAGACATTAGTTAACACAAATAAAATGACCAACTCGGAACCAAAAGCAAGAGATCATGGAAAATAACAGTGCATCAAAAAACAAAAGACCATTGAATAGTCCTTCCACATCTACCTAAAATGCGGACAAAAACAGTTTATCCAGAAGAGAGGTCATTTCAGGTACAAAGCCATCAATAAAATACATTCCCTGAAGTGGCCCACGTATTATACCTGTAATAACTCAAGGTATTTCTTCTTATTATTCATAGAATGATTGTTGATATATATACAAATCACTAATACAATATATGGACAAGAATTAGGGCTAACTCTAGGGCCAACTTATACACTAGACTATTCTAGGAAATAGTCTTTAACAATACCCAAGTGCAACGATAGCAGGCTGCAATTGTAAACACCACGTACTTATTTCATACATATCAAGTGCTTAAAGAGAGTGAGCTAGTTAATATAGGTCCAACTGTATTTCCCACTGCCTTCATGTTTTAGAAAATTTGGGGTCTGTTTGGTTGCTATACTAGAGTAGTGATTTCGTTTCTTAACTTTTTGTAGGCTCTTATCATACCCCCATTCACCATTTTTATTTTTCAAAAACAGAGTCCAAAAACGGTTTTTTTTTTTTCCTGAGATCCATTTGTTCACTGTTAGAAAAACGCAAATGGGATCCTCTATACGCCTTTCCTCCACAACCATTACCGTCTTGCCAAAATCTCAGCAGTCATACGGCCCATTATAACAGGCAGTTTTTGAAGAATTGCACCCCACAGTTGACAACAGCAAAAAGCTATAGATCTTCATCATTTACATTTGCTGTTGAGTATTGAAATGATGATAACTAAAATATATTAATAGCACGAGGAACATAAATTGCTATACTTTTCTCCACTAATAGTAGCCAAAAGAAATTGTAGCATATTCTACTTCCAGAAATTAGCTTTGGCACTGTCAAACATTAAAGAGAACAAAAAAAAAAGCACACACACGCACAAGAGACAATTGGATTTCGGTTTTGCACTTGGAGCGTCCTGATTTCCAATAACAAACTATAGAAAAAGTCAATCATGGATACAAATAGGAGGAATCAGAAAAGAGAATACTGACCAAGTATAAATTTAAAGATCTTGGTTTGGTCTAGAGCCCTGTATTTGATAAAGATGGATGGGAAAAATCCCATTCTGTTCAAAGCATAAAAACTTTATCCAGACTTTTGAGGATAATAAAGCTAACAGCGGGAAATAGCCTGATCTTGATTTGGCATTATGGTATTGTTCAAGCATTTCAACACTTTGACTCAGACATTTGAGATTAACAAGGCTAAAGAGATTCAGAATATATCTGCTTCAATAATTTTACTAGGAACAAGTTTGCAAAATGGTGGATGCTATAAAGTGGATCAATTGTTTCTTGATTAACAATAAGCAGTAATTATACATGGATTCATACAAGAACAAGCTTTTTAATTGGTGGATTCATTACGCAGATAAATTGTTTCTCCAAAATAGACAATAAATATAGCTGGATTACCACACCTGGTAACAATTCATCAATGCCTCAGCTTCTTGAGATTGCAAAAACACTGTAATGATAATACTACCGTCATAATGAGTAACAAGCCAAGTCTTATTTTCAATAAATTTGGAGTCAACTCTACATCTAGCTCTAGCTCAAGGTCCAATAAAATCATTTATTCATTTATTTTTGCAATCAAGAGCATCATTAATTTTTGTCTACTCTTTCACATCTATTATGTTCTATTGGAACCATGTCACTCTTACGAATGACAACTTCTTTAGGTCTATGCAAGACATTTTCCAACTACTTGAGCTATTGTGCTTCCATTAATATATCCTCAATCGGTGGTGCCTCCACTACAGCATTTTTTCAAAGATCTAAAACTTTTAAGAGGATAACGATTTCCCTTAAATCAAACAAAGTAAAGTCAAATCAAGAATATGAACAACCATAGATATACATAGGGATGCTAAAAACCTTTATCTATCCCATAAGTCAGAAAAATCTTGCTCTTTTCATTCAAAAAGCTTTTTGTTTCTCTTTGGTTAGATCACCCAAAACTAAACTACCACTTTCCACATGATCATACCCCTTTTATCCTTGCCAAAGTCTATTACATATGCAACGACTAATCCATTAGACTTACTCAGACCAAATTAAAATCAGCTTCTCGAAGAAGTTTACATCATAGCATCTAGCAGCATCACAATGTAAAGTTAGTGATTAAAACATTCTGCGTCATTTCTATGCAACACACACCATAAAGGGAGAGAGAGAACTAAAGATAATTCTTTGTTAGTATAGATCCTAAGGATTTGTTTCATTCATTCGAATAGGAGCAGATATCCATCTTAATATCATCATTTCTGTGAAATTCATTTGATAGACATTTGTGCTCTAAAGGAACGACACTCTAAAAGCATAGCTACTTTAGTAATCATATTGCATAGCTTTCTTTTTCACTTAATAGGGTTATTTCATTTATATAAATCCCTGCAGCACTTCTCTGTTCCAACTTCAATCTTATGTATCAGGTTCTCAATACCATGCTAATGATAATAGTCATCTACTATATACAATAATGAAATGGTCATTACTTTTCATTTGAAGAGCACATTTACTTGTTCATTTCACATTGCACTACTTTTTTCTCCTTGGTGAATAAAGTGAGAGTACGGAACATATTAAGAGCTTATTTAGGTTTAATTACAATCACCTTATAATTTAAAGTCAAAGACAAACATTAATTTTAAGCACTCATTCACAACTACCACCTACTAATTATCCACACACACATTTCATGGGGACCCATTACTCCTTTTCATTATATTCTCATTATACTTTTACTTAAACAATCACTAAGCTACACAAACCATTGGATGGTGTCTATCTACCAATTGGCAACAATTAAATTTACATGTCACATAAAAGATAAAGAGAACCTGAATTTTTAAAAAAAGCCTGACAAAAAAACCACTAAAACACTAAAAGCAACTTTTTGAGTGCACCTGTGCCAGTTTACTGCTTGAGTATCCCACCAAACTTGTGTACTTTCTTTTCCCAGATACAACGTTCATATCTTCTGTATCAACAAATCCCACGTAATGCATCTACATATACACAAAATGGAAAGTTTACTTCCTACTTAAGAGTGGATAGGAAGAAATAAATAACTAACTGTGATCCCTGCAATGTGCTAGAAATTCAACTTTCTAACAAAAGATTGTTGCATGTTTGAATAGAAAAAAATACATAACGACCGAAACATTGTACCATTAAAGCACATCGTGGTGACTCATAACTACTGGGCTTTGGTCATCCAAAGATGTTGAGATTTCAGTATGTTAATAGCAAATAAGTAAATAATCCAAGGTTAGAGAGTTCGATAAAATATATTTACTTACTACCATTGATTTATTTACCTTATAGTCGGATTCTTTTGAATTAGAAAATTATAAAAATCTCAGCAATAAAAGTTTGTGGTGAATTCTCACTGCACATTACTTAGTTTGAGTAGAAACTAGAGTAAGAGGGTAATGGTAGCAGAAAAATTCAAGTAAAAGTTACTTTGAGGAGATAAATATATTTCTCTTTCAAAAAGAAGAAACAGGGTGCAGGCCTTTGCACAACAATCATCTGATCACCCTCTCCTTACAAGAGTATAAACTGATTGTCTATACAAGAGGTACAAGAGGAGAAGAGATTTTACTTGTTAGTCATGAAGGCATTTTCTCACGACTACCCAAAAAATCTCCCAGAAGGCACAAGGAAACAAGAGAATCTTAGGATGTGAAGGTGGATGTTTTATTCACATTTCTTATCTTGTATAGCACATAAAAGAAAGGAAAAAGGCTTCCACACACAAGACAGCAGAACTGTTCCCTTAATTTTCTGCCCCGTATGGCGTCTCAAGAAATGCTTACTTTAGAATCATTTTCATCATAGGTTCACCCAATCACCAATTATAAATATTCACTAGTAGTACATAAAATTTGCAAATGACTTTCACATCAACGTGGAAGCAAAATTATTATTCCTGGTAAACCAACAATTCAGTGACACTGTTATTCATAAAAGTACCCAGCCGCATCAACCGAACTGTTCAAATTTGGAGAAACAGAGGGAATATTCCTGTCCATCAGAGTTATTCTAATGAAAGATTAAGAAAATGAAAGAAATTCAATCAATGAAATTAAATAACTTTTGCACAAGTACAATACATCAAGACACATAACAGTGCTCAGAAAACTTACAATAGAGTTCACATTAATAATTCGGCTTGGGGAACCTCTAACAAGGGATGGCAAAAGTAATATAGATAGCAGTGCCGGAGCTAGATGATTCACTTGCATGTGTTCTTCATTTCCATCTTTCGAAAACTTTTGTGGTTCTGAACATAATGAGGAAAGGTGTAAGTTCAACTACAATGTTGTTGAAGACGAAATGTAAATAAATAAATAGGTCCTCGACAACTTAAATATAGTTTAGTGAATAGGTTAAGTTCCTGTGTTAAGATCTCGCCACCACCTAGTGCACGTGTCAAACATTTAAAGAAAAATGAATTTGGCCAACATGTGAGGGAGCATGTTGAAGACTAAATTTAAAGAAATAAATATGTCCTCTCTCTAGCAGCTAAAGCATTTTAAATGAGATGGTTCACTAAATGTAAACAAATATTTACTTCAAAGTAAGAAGATAAGTAGCAGACAAAATAGAACTACGTAATGACAGAGAAAAGAGATACCTCGACCAAACAAATCATTTTGCAAGGAAAAAATTTAATAACTCGAGCAATGTCCAAATTATAGCTTCCACAATAATAGGTAGAGCAAGCTTCTGCTCATGAAAGCAGTAGCACAAAGAAAATGCACTATTAAACCAAGGAAAAGTTGGTAAAGAAACTGCAAGAAGCAGTTTTTTACACCCCTAAAAAAATAATAATAAAAATCACTATTAAAATTGAAATAAAGAAATGCAAAATGATTCCTTAATGTCAACAAACAGAAGCTAGATGAAATCTCAAGTAGTTCATAAGGAACTAAAAGAAACTCCATGTACAATTAAACAAAGTTGATTTTTTTTTTTCATCGAGGCATATCACTCAAAAATACACCATCCACCTTCTCCAGACATTACCACGTTTAGTAGATTTCCAATTATTGAAAGAGTGCTCCTAAAGTGATAGGCTTCTCATTAAGTAAGGATGTGAGGGAAAGAAAATATAGTTGTATAATCAGGTCAACACAGTACATGGTAGGCACATCAACAACAAATGGCACCAGCTTAAAAAGATGTCTACTAAAAGTCTAAAACTGCATAACAGCATCAAATATAACATAATTAAATTTAAAAGAAAATTTGCTTTCTTTTTACAGATATCCGTCTCCCAATAACTTTGATCTCTATTATCCACCTGCTAGAGAAATGTAATGAAAATAATTATTTCATTTTGATTTTCATAGTTCAGTTATTTTACAGACCAATTATTCTAGACTATTTCTACTTAGAGAAGTCGAATAGATAAGTCAACATCCAACTTTCATCAGACCTTATTTTCATATCTAGTGTAGAGTTCTTTGAGAATCAAGAAAATGTAATACTCTGTCAAGTGAAAATGCACAAAATGATGTTTTCTGGGATGTAAATTGTGACACCTTTAATTAACAATATTATGTATTCGCTATCTAAACACAAAAAGTTGCCTTGGAAAATAAAATCTACCCATATATTTTGTTAATTAAGATGCAAGCAAAAGAAATTTAACTAACTATAAAGAAACATCAACCATACTATCATCTACAAAAAGCCTCACCATGTCTTGAAGCAACTAATAGGTTTCAGAAATATGCTTGCTAAGAGAAAATGAACCATATACACTAAGGGATATAAGAAATCAGCAACTTAATACCACCTTCATGGAAATAGGAATTCATTATTGACTTGGCCAATCAGGAGAAAAACATTAAACTAGTAGAATCGGTATATTAGATTTTTTCATACAGACCTCCTATGGAAAATATTCCAGCATTGTTGATGAGAACATGCAGAGGCCCTGCACGTGCATTCCAAGCTTCAGCAAATCTCACTACAGAATCCAGAGAGAGAAGATCTAGTTCCATCACCTATAAACAGTCACAATTTTAGCAGTTGGCTTTCTTACTAGTCTTAAAACCAAAAGTGTAACTTAGAGGAAAAGTAAAATTACAGAACATTGGTGATATTAAGCCCCTATTTGGTTAGATTTTGATAAAAATTGATACAATATGTGATTAAAAAGTTGCGGGTCCCATAAAATGTGTGGTTAAAATTAATTGTTGACTTTGACTTAGATTTTAATCCAATTTTTTTGCTGAACCAAACTGGGCTAAATGTACAATTTCGCATTACAGGAAATAGAAAAAACAGGATTACATATTTGATTTCCGTATCCTACAGTTGTCAATTAAAATTTGTATCACATGAAAGGAAATCTTAGAGGTCCTGTTATGTTTTTAAACACATTACTTCTTTTTCGAAGCATTACTCAGCATTCCTATATTCTACCTCAATATTAAGAGGAAGGCCCCTTCCTGACCATTCCTCCTGCCATTTCTTTATCAAATCATTAGCTGCCTTTGGATTTCTGACAGCCATGATGACATGTGCCCCTGATTCTGCCAATTGCCTGTTCAATAATGGGGAAAAAAACAAAAACAAAAATGTACTTCAGAAAAGAAAAAAAAAACGCTCGTCTGCTTTAGTTGCACTAAAATTTGAACTATGAAAAAAATAGCACGTATTTATAATTAAATAGCAATGAGAATTTCAAATTATTACTATATAACTCAAATACAATACAAGTTTAAGACATGAAAAATTACTGTAAATTTTCCTACTTGTGAGAATTCTTTGACGTCTTGAGATTACATATATGTGATCATTATTTTGTATTTAAACAATATGGATGGGATTTTACCCTTAACATATTCTACTTAGAATTAAACTATCACCAAGCTGGAATTGATGATTTAATGGCACAGTTCTATTGAAAACTAACCATCACCCCGATTTGGCAGTGCTAATCGAATAACCAATAAGAATATTAATTTAAACAATGAAGCCGGTAACATCAAATTTCATATCACGAAGCACTTGTATTTTGATTATTATATGGTACAGTTTAAATCCCTCACAACATGCAATGTACTCTAGATAAATTGAATAAGTAGAATTGCAAAACTCACACTCAGAAAATACAAGAAAAATACAGTAAACAGACCGGGCGATTTCTTTGCCGATGCCGGACGTAGAGCCTGTGACGATGCAGGTGAGATCATTAATGGGAGGGAGAGGCATTGGATTCTGCAAATGACTGGCTGAAATCCTCTGGAACAGCATCTCGTAGATTAAATACATCCACCCCCTGAGCCACTCCATCCACCCCAATCCCTCTTTTTTTACCTTCTGTTTTACTCCCTCAACAGATTTCCCATTTTCCTTTTTCTTTTCCCTTTCCCTCTCCTTTTCCTTTCCCTTTCCCTTCTCTGAAGATGAAGATTGGGATTCCATTTTTCTCTCTGGATTCACAGTTTCAGCTTTAGGAATTGCTGGGACTGAAATCAAATCTTGGTTTCAAGTTTTGAGTGGGGGGAGTGTGTGTTTCTCAACCGTTGGATTGGTGTTGTTATGTATTATCGTATGGAATCTTAGCCGTTGAAGATTTCCTGTGTAGAAGGGAAGATTCGATTCGGGTTGCTCCGTCACCTTTTGTGGGGATGAGAATGGCATAATGTCATTGGCTCTCTTTCGTCCGTTTGTCCCTATTGCCAAATTCCAAAACTATTTTACATCGCAGTCGAGTAAGATTTCTATTCAAATCACGATACTTCGAAAAATTCGGCCATCGGCTATTTAATTCAATTCATGATCTTGGACGATAAATTAATGAGAAAGATAAAAAAAGAAGTACGTGAAGGTGATCATCCCGTTGTTGTCTTTCTTCCTTTGTGTATTGTCAAAAATTAAAATTACTTATTACTTAAAGGTAAACTTCTACTTAATTTTGTGAAATGTACTTATACTCTCTATACTTGACAATATATTCATAAATAAGTTCGAATTAACTAGTAATTAATGGTTGAAAAGTTAATACTGATTAAAAATGATAAAATGTTTCGACATCGCTCCACTTATCGGGAGAATCGTAGAGGGGACAAGGAATATGATCCCCATCCCAACTCTTATTTGTCATTTTACTTTTTTTTTGACTTTTTAAATTTTAAAAAATAAAAATAATATTAAAAAGATAAATTAATAAAAAAAGAAAAGAAAATGAGGATATTTTAATTTCTCGTGAGGTTGACATCCTAATGACAATTAAAGGCACTCAAAAGAATATGAACACCTTATCTTTGACAAGATAGAATGGACCAACTCCTACATCATTAATGTAAATTTATTTGTACTTTTTTGTTGGGCAATATATCAGAATTAATGCTAGACCTTTTCCTACTTTAAATCAACGTAATATTCAATATTCGTGACTTATCTAAAATTCTTATAGCATAGATTCTTTGGGTCAGTACAAGCTTCACTCTTCAAATTAAACTTATTATAATCCAATTTGAGTTTCAAGAAATTGAGGCTAAGTTTCTAAACCATCCAGATAGTGTTGGTTAGGATCTCAAACCTTCAAAATGAGGTTCTGGGTTCCTAAATTAGTAAGGATACGTTCTCTTTATCGTTTTCAAGTTTTTTTCTGTGTCCGATTTTCTAAATTAGTGAAAACGCATTCTTTTTCCTATTTTCAAAAACGCATTTTTGAAAACAAGTTAAAAATTTACAAAGAAAACTCAAAACGACAAATTTGTCATTTTGAGTGTTTTAAGTTATAATTAAACCAAATTTTTCAAAATGCGTTTGGGATATTTTCAAAACAATTTTTCAAAATATCAAAAAGAACATATTTTCAACAATCTCAAAATAAACACTTGGTCCTTGTTTAGTACACATTAAAATTTTCATTTTCAACCACACATTTTTCAATAAAATAATATTTTCCATTACATCAATAACTTTTCATTCTTTTTAGCCATACATTCTCCATCTATCTACTATTTCAAAATACATTTTTCTAAAATAATGTGGCTCAAACATACCCTGACAAAACACAAAACTCAAAATGAATTTAAAACTCAAAACACAAAACTAAAATACAAAGAAAATAACCTATAATATGTGATTTTAAATTACTGCTTGACAAAAATTGATGTGAACAATCAAATCAATTAGTGGTGGCAATGTGGCTCGGCTCGGCCCGGCCCGGCCCATACTAAAAAAACTTTACTAAGTCCAAACACACTTTTAAACCTTTTCTATTCTCAAAACAAATTTTTTTCTTTAACTTTTTATGATAAATTTTGTAACCAACATATTACATTGTGTTGTATTACGTTATCTTTTTTTTCATCACGTTTTTATCATTGTCGTTGTTGCCGCCTCTCGTAACAAAGTGTGTTAAATATATTTAGTCGCCTTTCTCATCACCACTACCACTACAATTACCCTAATTATAACATTTATAGTTACACCACTATCATTGCTGCTTTCACTACTTGTAATATTCATTATTACACCACTAACTCAACCCCATTGTCGATATTGTTTGTAGCATTTATTGTTACACCAAAATGCCACTGCTACCATTAACATGTCCATGCCCGACAAACCACCACAAAACCCATCTCACCACCATTTACCACGTTCTATTGGGAAAAAAAATAGTATAAAAATTTAGAGAATATAATCCTTCAACTTGTCTTTTTCTAATTCTACCTTTCAATGAAATATCACCTCCTTTTATAGGTGAATATCAACCCCCCATAATTAAACCATTTAAAATATAAGTTACAATATGAATTACGATATTTTTAACTTGCGTTAAAACTAGAAATTATATCAAAAAAGAAAATTAAATGGTTTTAATATTGAAAGGTTAAAACCTTTTTTTTTTTTAATGTTACAACACGTTCAACTCAACCATTATCACCTTCATCTCCAACAATAGAGGCAAATGCATAAATTCTCTCATATGCAGATTATTCACAAATTCCACATCTAAAATGCCAAATCTGACAGTCTTTTCACTACAAAATTGCACAGCAGATTCACAATACACAAACACATCCACACAAAAATGAATTGAGAATCCAAATTGCAAATTTTAAAAAATTATCCTCTTGTTCTTGCAGTATTAGCTTGAGGAGATTTGGTTCTCGACAACATTGCCCATATCCCTTTTTTGAGTTGGAAGCTATATGGTTTGATCCGATTCTGAATTGAACCAAATATCAATGGAAATCATAAAAATAGAACCATTATTTCCTTATATAACTATAGAACAATTGATTCCATATCTAACTATAGAACCGAACATTTTTTTATGATTTTGGGTCTTTATTTGAAAACTATAACATTTTTTTGGTTCCTTTTTTGAAAACTTTTTTTTTATACATGCTCATCTTCAACCGCACATTAAACATTCACACAATAAAATATTCTGCACGTAAATCTAAATTTCTTCATATATTTTAACCACACATTCTCCTAAAATAACTATTGAAAACATTATTTTGGCCTAATAATGGGTATCAAACTCGGGCTAACCTTCATTGTTACGGAGAAAAGTGACATGACTTGAAAGAATGCATGAATAGAAATCTAGAACTTGAATAATACATCAGATGATCATAATTGACTTGATTAGCCAAGCTTTGGATTCCTGTTTGCTGTCCTAGGCACAAGCTTTGCCTATGAACTGAATAAGAACAAACAACACAGCATTAGCAATCAGTTTGAGCATCCATGAATTGAATAAGAACGGGGAAAAAAAAAAGGATCATTCTCATTATAGCCTGATCTATCTTGAACTATAGTGTCAAATGCACTTGCTTAACACTCAATAATTATATGAAAAAAGTTAGATAACTCACAACGACATACCATAGTAATTCATTTTCATATTAAATACAAGAAAGTATTAAATTCTTAATTTGGTAATTACATAGCTATGAGCAAAAAAAAAAAAAAAAATACCACAATTATTTTATATCCAAAATAGAAATTCGCAGATTCCATTGAGAAAGATATCCTCTTCCTCTGTCTTCAAGGGTGCTTCTTCAGCAATTATTTTGTCTTCCATATTTGGGACTTGTAGTGGTCACCCATGTCGTTCAAAATCAAGGCATCTTGTAGGGTTTAATTCGATTGTCAATTTTTTTTTTGTTTTTTTTTTATGTATTTTTTTTTGGGCGTGTTTGATTTGGGGAAAATTGGTCTTTAGCGTGGGTGAAAACGTGTTTGAATTTAAAGGAAAGGCGCATTTGGTTTTAATAGTTTTTCAAAACCTGGCAAACGCTAATGGAGTTTTGTGTCGACGGTAGGTAATAGATTTAAAATGAATGATGGATGGATGAACGTTTGTTTATATGAGTGAGGAGAGGGTAATATTTTTTTTTTTCAGTGAACGAGTAATAATTTATAATAAAGTTAATTAAGAATTAATTTAATTAACTCGATTATTAATCATAATTGACTTGAGACGCCAATCTATCTAAGCAAAAACTAGTTGTTAAAAAGTGAAACCAATGTATTATTCAAAATATAAATAAATGATTTTTTTATTCATATTAATAATTAAGTATTTTTTTTTATTGAATATAATTCATGTAGAACCCAAAGGTGTACAAACACACACACACACACACACACACACATATACACGTATATACTCTAGATGAAAAGCTTCTT
>CAIGRO010235349.1:0-10819 GCA_903798355.1 Fraxinus baroniana | reverse complement strand
ATCTTTCGATACCTGAAACAAATGCGTCAAGGTGTGTCCTCTCGCCCCTTCAATTCTTAAGTTAGAAAGAAAAATTTGAGAAAAAGATATATGTTGAAAATACATGTGAAAACGTATCTAAATAATGATCCAATGCCCCATATTTATTGAGTTAGGTAGTAGTGGACTTCTAGTAGGACTCATCACCTTATTTTTAGGAATGACTTATGGTTGGAGTTAGTGTTGGATTATAATTAGAAGTCTCACCTTATTTTACCTATAGTATGTTTCAAGATAGACTCCTTACAGTTCTAGAATTTCTTGAATATTGGTAATTAGATAAGGTTAGAGTCCTTACAGAGTAAGGATTATCAATGTTTGATCATAGAGTACCTTGGGAAGTTGGTTAAGGCAAAATGTCCAACCACACATCCCGAGGACGACCCATGTAATTTTGCAGGTATTCATGGGAACAATCCTCGAGGTATCCCGAGGACTATCAAGCCCCGAGGACACGGGTCCCAAAATTAAGAATGGGGAGCCCTGGGAGTCATCGTGCTCGAGGTTCCATAATGAACACATTACTGGTCCTCGTGCATCCACTCCTAAAGCTGGAGAATTATGTGTGGGTGCACATGAGCTCGATTCCTAGTGACAAGCGAGTGGGATGCTCATGATCTGAATGCTCGAGATAATTCGACAAATAAGCTTTATAATGAGCTATAGGATAGCTCAATAATAAACTTTGTTAGTCATTTTCTCGATGACTAGATCATTAATTTAATCTCGACGATTAGATAATTAATTATCTTTTTGATAAAGTGCCGAACTCAAGGATAGCTCAATGACTAAACTTAGTAGCGAGCTCGATGATAGCTCAATTAATTAAGGTATTGAGCTCGATCATGATTCAATCAAAACTGACCTTACAAGTTTTGACCTCGACGACTACACACTTAACTGAGTTTCTGTCAGAGTTCTGATCCCGATAACGACATAATAAAGTTGAGGCAGTCTCGAGCTCGAGCATTGTTCGAGGATATCTTTGTCCAAGATTATATTTATGGGAAGGGTCGTGCTTGAGATGTCTTTCATGGGATCATGCTCATAGCATGTCTCGGGGGTGCCTACTCGTAACATGTATTTTTTGAGCTCATGCTCGTAACATGTCTTGGAGGTGTCTGCTCGCGATAGGTCTTCGATGTGAATGCTCATAGCATGGCTTAAGGTGTTTGCTTGCGTCATGCCTTGAGGTGCCTGCTCGTGACAGGTCTTTGTTGAGCCCATGCCCGTAGCATGTCTTTAGGTGCCTGCTCAAGACAGGTCTTTGGAGATGCCTACTCGTGACAAGTCTTTAATTGTTTGTTCGTGGACAAGACTTTGAGTGCTTGCATGGGGCAAGACTTTGCTTCTGATAATAAGAAATCCACGAGCTAATGCTCGCCTTCAATAATGAGAAAATCAAGAATAATAAGAAAGTTATGAGCTACAACTCGCCTTCAATAATGAGAAAATCACGAATAATAAGAAAGTCATGAGCTAAGACTCGCCTTCAACAGTAAGAAAGTCACGAGATAAGGCTCGTCTTTGCTAATAAGAAAACCACGAGCAATGAATCGCCTTCAATAAATTAAAAAAAAAAAAAAAAAACCATGAGGTAGGACTCGTCTTCAATAAATAAGAAATTCATGAGCTATCTCTCATCCTCAGCAATTGGGATGATAAATGGAGTCTTTAAATAAGAGAAATCCAAACAATATATTTTGCCAAATATATGGTGCATGCCACCGCCCATATAAAATATATATGCGTAATTATCTATAACAATTCATTTCCAGCAAAAAAATTAACTCCATTACCATCCTCTTTTTTTAAAATTCTCCAAAACATTTGACATGGAGAATTGCTTGAATATCTGAAGAAATCAATTGGCAAAAGTTGCTTAATAATTAATAGGCAAGAAAATAATTTTGAAGCCCCAAACTCCTTAAATGGGAATAAAAATCTGCAAAATCAAAATATGGGTATCCACATAGAGAGCACCAATAGGTATTCACTGGATGCCAAACCATCTTTGCAAGAAATGCCAATAGATTTTAATGACCATTTTAATTGGTTTCATCCACTTTTGAATTCATAATACTTCCTAGGTACCTTACTTTGGAGACCAGAATGATAAGAGTNTAGAGAGCACCAATAGGTATTCACTGGATGCCAAACCATCTTTGCAAGAAATGCCAATAGATTTTAATGACCATTTTAATTGGTTTCATCCACTTTTGAATTCATAATACTTCCTAGGTACCTTACTTTGGAGACCAGAATGATAAGAGTGTGTTTATCCCAATTCTAGAGAGAAATGAAGAGTCGAATTTTCCAACCTGTGCCTGAAATGCTACGATGAAGATGTTTCAACTTTGGAGTTAGCAAAGGCATGGAGAAGCTTCCAGAATTCATTACAGTTATGATGCTTGTAAAATTGTCTTTCTCATTCGTTCAATTCCATCGTATCTAGTTAGCATTCAGCAGCCTCTCCGCAATAAAAATAAATAAATTGGAAGCCACTCGCAATTCTTTATCACAAAACCAATTAGTTATTTCAATAATAACAACATGGAATAAAATAAATCGTGGCTAGAGGCAGAATTTTGGCTTGGGCATTTCAGCAAACAATTGGGGTGCAACCGTGCAACTGTGATAATATATCAAATCTGTATTCCATTCCTTGAACCCACAAAATTTCACAGCAAGGCTTGCACAAACTTTAATACATTTTCCATATTTTCCAGTGGCCGTTCTCCATCTTCTTCTGAAATCTTTTATCAACTTTTTCTATGTGTTCTCTTCGTGGTTAATCATATCGTTTCTCACAGACGGCGCCAATGATGCTACAAAAAATCGTACATGTTGAAATTCGAGCTTGATGACTTAGAATGAGCACGAACGTGATTTTTCGGTACCTGAAACAAAATCGTCGAGGTGTGTCCTCAACGCTCCTCTGATGCTTAAGTCAGAGAAATTTGAGAAAGGATATATGCCGAAAATACATATAAAAACGTTCCTGAATAATGATCCAATGTCTCATATTTATTGAGCTAGGTAGTAGTGGACTCCTAGTAGGACTCGTCACCTTTTTTTAGGAATGACTTATGGTAGGGATTAGTAAAATTAGATGTCTCCCCTTACCTTACCTATAGTATGTTTCAAGATAAACTTCTTACATTCCTAGAATTTCTTGAATATTGGTAATTGGATAGGGCTAGAGTCCTTACAAAGTAAGGACTATCAATGTTTGATCATAGAGTACCTTGGAAGTTGGTTAAGGCAAAATGCCTGACCACACATCTCGAGGACAACCCATGTAATTTTGCAGGTATTCATGGGAACAATCCTCGAGGTATCCCGAGGACTATCAAGCCCCGAGGACATGTGTCCCATAATTGAGAATGGGGACCCCTAGTAGTCCTCGTGCTTGAGGTTCTATAATGACCACATCAATTATTATCAAATAAGTTAGGTTTAACATTTTTTCAAATTTACATGTTGATTAATTGATTCAAAAACTTAAAAAACGTGGAGACCCACCTACTCTTCCACTACAATAGATATGCCCAGTCTCTCTCTCTCTCTCTCTCTCTCGGCCATGTCTCCAATACTCTCCCAAACCCTCTCCTACTCATCACTCCATCCCACATCCCTCAACTTGTAAGTTCATAGAGATTGATATGGTCATAGGGTGACACTTCTTGAGCATGAGGACTCCCAGGGATCACCTTTTGCGATTATGGGACACGTGTCCTCGAGCTAGACAGTCCTTGGGATACCTCGAGGACTTTCCGGGGAATGCATGTGACATTTAAATCAATTGTCCTTGATGGTGTGTTCTCGGGTATTTGCCTTAGTCAGATTCTCAGAGTACTCTGCGATCAAGCGTTAATAGTTCTCACCCCGTAAGAACCCTAACCCTAACCCTATCCTATAATTTCAATTCAAGAATTCTAGGTCTATAAGGAGTCTATCTTAGAACATACTACAGGTAATATAGGGTAAGACTTATGGTTTTAATCCAACACTAATCCCAATGGTAACTTCCTAAAATAAGGATGACTAAGTCCTAGGAATGCACTACTACCTAGCTCTATAAATATGGAGCCTTGGATAATTATTCAGGTATGTTTTCACATACAATTTTCAACATTCATACTTTTTCATATTCTCTCTCTCACTTAAATATCTAAGGGGCGATGAGGAAACGCATCGACGCCTTTTGTTTCAGGTACCGAAAGGTCACGTTCGTGCTCATTCTTAGTCGTCAAGTTCGAAATTCAACATGTGTAATTTTTGGTAGTGTCAGAGATGATGGGTATTTTAGTTTCAAAGAGGTGGCATAGCAGATGTGGAGATGGCAGGACCATACAGTTGATTTGCTCAATTTTACTATGGCGAGACTATGCGATCTGAGCACGCAAAGCGACTCTGTGTATTTTCTATTTTTAAATCTGCATCTTTGCTTTAGTGTTGGTGGCGACGAGTAGGAGTGGGTTTGGGGGGTTTTGGTAGGGTGGTAGTTGTGGTATGTTGGAGATGAAGATAGAGATGATGGTTGCGTTGTTGGTATGGTCGGTAGTAGTGGTGTTGTGTTTGGGTTAGATTGGGCTGGGATTGTATAAAGGGGGTTTGTGACCAATTACACAGTGATTGTGACCTATAATTTAGGTTAATTTGTGAAAATGGCCAATAAAATAGATATTTTTTTTTACCAATAAAAAATATGGGACCTTGAATAATGAATAATTGGTTTTGTAGTGATTTTTGAGGTGGGTTTGTGGTGACAGTATGTTAAATGTTGTGTCGATATATGGTGGTAGAGCCAATGGTGGTGATAGGTCACATGTCGCATGTACCAAGTCTCAAGTCATTACATATAGGTAATAAATAATTTTTCACATGTCACAAATCAAACAAACTGGTCACAGATGATTTTTGCAGATCACATGTCACACTACACAAGTCACATGTCATATTGCATAGGTCACAGATAAATATCCATATGTCACAGATCAAAAGAATTGGTCACATCTCATGTTTGCAGGTAACATTTCAACACTCTACAAAGGTCACAAATCAATGTTAACAAGTCACATATCAATATTAATTGGTTACACGTCAAATGTCACGTCTTTGTGTACAAATGATGGGTCACAGATTCAAGTTCAAATGTCACAATTCAAATGTTACATCTCATATGTAGTAGTTTACATGTCACACTTCATATTGTATATAGGTAACAAATCAATATCTACAAGTCACAAATCTAAGAGAACTGTCACATGCCACTAGATCAATATCACATATAGCATATCAATATCCAAAAGTCACATATCCAAGATAACAGGTCACATGTCATTGGACCAACAACACAGCTAACAGATTACATGTAGTTTAACTTACTGCAAAAAATTTACATATTTATACTGAATCTGATCCATCAAAAATCGCAATCTCCACTACCACGTACACAACCACAGTCATCGCCACCAACCAACAATCACCCACAGAAAACTACCCATCGACACATGGGCGGACCCAGGGGGTCCTGAGGGGGCACGTGCCCCCCCAACTTTTGAGATTTTTTAAATTTATAAAATCATGTTTGGTATCCATTGAAATTTAAGTTTTAATCTAAATCAAAGTTAACAATTAATTTTAATAACATATTTCATAGAATTCATAACTGTTTAATTTTTTTATCAAAATTTACTAAAAAAACTGATTTTAATCTTCACCAAACAAGGGCAAAATCAAAATAAATTTAAATTTCGATAATATACTACTTTTAAAAATTCTCCGATGATCGTATGCTAATCGAATCTACAAATTGTTTATATCATTTCGAAGCTTATTTCAAGAACTACATTATGGGCATATCGAATAGTTCAAACATATATTGAAAATAGTTAAAAATATGTTAAACGTGAGTCTTTACAAAGACGTCTAATCCGCATTTTAAAAAAAAATTCAATTATTTCATTAACATTTATTATTTTTACGATACAAATTTCTCAATATAATTTTCATCATTTTATTAGGAAATTTTCAAAAATTTCGAAATTTTACATCCAAAAAACTCACATTTCATGTAAATTTTCGGATGTAAAATTACATGGGGTATGATTTTTTTTTTGGACTTAAATTTTCAATTGTAAAATTTCTCTCAACTTCTCTTCAAGTTCGATTGTGACCCCTAACTTTAAACTTTTGCATCCACTCCAGCCGATACCCTAATCAATGCAGGCGTGAATGCTTGTAATATTTTGCCATTCTGTGGGCTGTTAGCCAATTTTGATGATGACAACCTTGTACGTTCTCACAAATTCTTTAATTGAATTTATCCAGTTTGTTATGTGGTCCTTGTTTTGATTTCCCCCAAATTTGTTTGATTCATAGGACTAGGGATTTATGAATTCAATGCTGATGTGTGATTTGTTCATTCCTATAAGATCCAATGTTGGAAGGAAAAAACCTCGGCCCTCGATGGTTTTATGCTTTTACCGGGTGTACGGTTAAGTAATACGTAAGAACCTATTTTTGAAAGCAAGATAATGAAACCGCGGTATCTTGTTCAACTTGGATCATTAGTTTATCAAATTATGGTTTCTCAAAGTGACACAAATTCAGAGAGAATTTATGAAACCAAAACCTAAAATCCATACTCGACAAAATTGCTGAATTACTATGGGAATGGGACAGCACTGTCTCTGTGGGCGTTCACAAATACATGTAAAAAAACCTTAAACCACGTGAAATTCTTGAAACCACTGTCTACGCCAACTGAGAAATTTCGATCCCTGCACGGCTGCACCCTATAAATTCATCTACATAATCCCTTAAATGTTCATCTCGCCATAGAATTTAATCCATTCCATTTCCTTTTGATTCAAGAAATTAAGAAATGAGTTATTTTACCAAAGGTTGCATTACTGCAACTGTGGCTATGGTCGGAGGGCAAACTGATCAATGTGGTAAATATGGTTTCAGCTTAAGTACTCGTCGTTGTGGTGATCTTCATCCGAGCTTTGTCAATGGCGATTATGAAGATTCAGGTAGACGTGAAGGAAGAGACCATAAGCAAAAACAGGTCGATGAATCACTTCAGAAGGTCATGTATATGAATTGCTGGACTCAGAATTAAAGATTACAGAAATTGGGTTTTTCGCGTTAGGAAATATGGAAATATTTCTGTATCTTTAACAATCTGTAGCTTATCGGCCGACTAAGATGCACGAAGAGATTGAAGATGGTTGCCCAAGTTGAGATGAAGGAGAGAAGATGATTTTAACATTAGGCCACTTAGGCGATCTCTTATGTTGATTAATATTCTCCGTTGGTCGGAGCTGCGAGTATATGTAACGAAGAACAAAAATAGATTCGCGTAGTCGATTCTAAATTTATCTAAAATACATGTTTTAATATTTTGTTGTATATGATTATTGCCAGCTTTCCTAGCTAGTTTGATTCACCCTATCAGTTTTCATTTTTGCATGCCCAATTAACAGTGCGTTTTTGGTATATTCTTTATGAAATTTTGCTATAAATAGGAGGCTCTAAGTGAGCCACCAAAGCAAAAAAGAAGATAAATCAAATCAAAGATGGCCAAGGCAAGCATCTATATAGCCAAGTTCCTAAACATGGGTTTCATACTCTCACTCATTCTTGTTATTGCTACGGTCGAATTCCGATCAATACTCGGTTGTAAGTATTGAATAACTATCTCATCTAAATGTGCAAGGAAATATGCATCATTGGTCAATGATTTATTACATACCAAATGGCAAGTATTCACATTTAAGTTGCTTGCATTAGATACAGATATCGCCCAGATTTTCATATAGTCGTTATGTGCCCTCTCACTTCAAAATTTTAAGTATCATCTCAAGTCGAAAGCAAAATCTATCTTCATAAAGTTTGACACGTGAGGATGATTTTCATTGTCAACTGATACTTGATTAATAGATCGAATACCAGTTGTGCAACTCTTCTAAACATAAATTTTCACGAGTTTTTGAGTTAATGAGTTTTTTTTTTTCTTTAATCTAATTTTCTTGAAATTTGCAGCTTTTATTGGTTGATGTCCACCAACCCCAACCTGTGATGGGGTGGCGGATGTGAAGAGTGGAGACACTTGTTTTGAGATTGCTCAGACCTTCAATTTGACCACTGAATTCTTTGGTGCAATCAACCCCAATCTGAATTGTACTTCACTCTTTGTTGGCCAGTGGATTTGTGTTAATGGCTCAATAAATTAACTGAATTAATGAGAATTTGAGGAACTTGGAATTTATTTCTTGAATAAAGAGCTTGATATATGCTGGGCTCAATCTAGTTTTCAAGGAAATGAATACAAACCATTTATTTTTTTTTAAACTACGAGACTAAATTTTTCCTCATGTTTAGAGACTCCACAAGCTTTGTTTTACAAGGCCCAACTTCTAGCGAATAAATGAAAAAACTTAGTGAATGGCGAGCGACACTTTATCCCTTTTTGGCCCATATTTTTTAAAACTCATTTTTCTCCAAATTTATTTTCAATCATATATTGCATGGATCTCACAAAATTTATCGACTTTTCAACCACACTACGAAAAATTAAATTTATCCGAACCAAACAAGGGCTTTGTTCATTTCAATAGCAAACGTGAAATTGAGTGTGAAATAGGTTCAACTAGTACGGTTAGAGTATGGACGTATACAAGGTACCACCTATACAATTAATGAAAGGGGTTGGAACATATACGAATAAAAAAAATTTGTTCTTTAAAATTACCGATAAAATAAATGAAAGTGATTGAAACGTACATGAATACAAGGTTCCACCTATTCGATTCTATCCAAAACTCTAATTTACAAGAGGCTAAGATCCGTGTGACAAATCATGTGATTCATGACCGTTGCACTTCTTGCAAAATCGTGATCCAAATGACTCTCTCATTTCATTCGTTAGTATAGGCAAAAGAGGAGATCCATTTTAATCCACAAAATGTGGTTATCTTTATTGCAAGACCGTGATAGAATTTATGAACTTTTTCAAAATTGGATAAGTCAATAGCGTGGAAAGACTTCATGTTAGGGTGACTCATTTCGTCATTCATTTATGTCATCGGAGTGCCTTTATCATTAGTTTTATTTTTTTTCTATACTATATATTATATGCAGACAAAATGGATTAATGCAGACAAAATGGATTAAGGTTTAAAAATAATCTTTTCTTTATAGCCTTATCTTATTGTTATAAGGCAGGGTTCTTGGTTCAGTACGGTAGAATGTCAGTCTCCAAAAATTGTCATCGTAAGTTCAAATTATACAGCACGTGATTTTTTCTTTATCGACCGAATTCAGATTGAAATAAATTTATTCACTTGCACAACTATCAAAATCTGACCTCCTATGGATTAAAGAAAGGAGAAGAGGTTAATCATAAAAGAAATGTTAATTAATCCAAAGTCCAACCGATCACTAAGCACGTATTGTAATTGTAAATATGCAATTACGAATAATCCAGTCAAAGTAAAGGAACTTAGAACTATAAATGACACTAAATATCACTAACTTGTTTGTCTAGCGGATGTAACCCAATTTGGTTTAATTATGATGAGAATCAAACTAAACTAGAGTAGCGATGTCAAAAAGGTTTGAAAGTTCGGGCGGCCCGGGCACAGCCTGAAAAATGCCCGAGCCGTGTCGGCTCGTAGCTCTGTGGTGCTCCGAGCCCCATTTTGGGGCATCGGGTCGAGCCCGGCCGGCCCGTGTGGCTCGACGGGTCAATACCATGAGCTATTTTTTATTTTAATTATTTTTGTATATATTAATATTTATTATTATTTATTATACGTACAAATTGCACCAATTTTAAATAGATTATAAACAAAAATTATAAATATATAACGAATTACAAAAAAAAAAAAACATGAGCCGAATTGAACCTCTCAAGCCGTGCCTCATTTTTTTGGCCGAGCTTTTGCTCAGCTCGTACCCAAAAAAGTTCGGACCTATTTTACTCAAGCCGAGCTCGAGTTTTGACTTTCGGCCCGACTCGTTGACATGGCTAACTAGACTAGTGATTCAAGAAAAATATGTTGATTCTTAGATGAAATATACAGCATTCAACAAAAGTTAAAATCATGTTTTTCGTACTATCGATCTAATTTAGTTGCAATGATCATTCTTTGCTCAACAAAAAGCAGAAGTAGGACAATGTAGGAACTAAGCCGGCCGGATCGAGGCCAATATAGTAGAATGAAGAATTGCTATTATTATATTATGAGTGTTGAAAAAAAAGTAAATTCAGTAATATAGATATAGCCAACACATATTTAAATTAATTCATAATTTTTTCGCGGTTTTGGATTGACAACATATAAATACTTTTGCAAGTAAAATGAAACGAGTACAATTCTAAAAACCAAATACTTGGGAGATGTATTAACATTTGTATACAAGTAACTAAATCCACACATTAATAATCCACTCTCAATCCAATCCTCACGCAGCAATAAATCAAATCGCTTCTATACTTTCTTGAATGCACTATTGTCATTCTCCAATTCAACTGATCCATTAGGATAATCCACATTTGTCATAAACCTGGACCAAAACCAATGTTGTTTCCAAACAATAACCATTTCCTCGATCGGAATATTCTTTGTCTCGGGCAAGAAGAAAAATACGAAAATCGTCATTACAACCACCCAAAATCCAAAGAATATGAACAGCCCAAACTTGAAGTGACAAAGCATTGTCATAAATATTTGTGCAATCGCAAACGTGAAAAGCATGTTCACTG
>CAIGRO010235344.1:0-24142 GCA_903798355.1 Fraxinus baroniana | reverse complement strand
AAACTCATTTTCAACCATACATTCTTATAATAAAATATTTTGTACATAAAACACACAAAAAATTCCTCCTTCTAACCACACATTCTCCAAAAAATCACTATTTCAAAAAACTCATTTTAATGGTTGTCAAACTGGGGCTAAATTGTAAGTAGGGGGTAATTTATACAAACTCGTGTCCAAAGCATTGAATTTCAAAACAAATATCTGCATGTTTGACATAGCTTATAATTGCTTATATACAAACCAGACTACATTTTTATCAATTGTAGAACCTATGAGCTCATTCGGTAAAGATTAAAATCCAAATAAAATTGAAAATATAGTCGTTATTGGGTTCCACTCGTCTAATAAAAGTCAACAATAATAACTAATTTTTCAATTTTAATCTCTATTGAATAGACTCTATATCTTTTACCTACTTTTATCCATTCAATATTCACCTATTTAGTACAACTCTCAACTTATGAAATAATAAAAGCTTTCATAAAATTTCACAATACCAGAAACCTTGTTCTAACAACAATAATAGATCGTCTAGTTACCATCTTGTAATATAACATCACAAATTTTAAGACTTTATAATTCATCCTACCGAACATGTATAAAGATTCACAACGTGATGCTTCTACCATCTAACATGATTAGATTATAGCTTACTCGAAATTTGTGTCCAGCTTAAGAGTGCCAACATGATTAGATTGAGTGGCTTGTTACACCTGCCTCTCTGGTGCTGGCTCTTCAAGACAGCCGTCTTTTGATTGAAATGTCCCTGCTGGTGAGCCGGAGTCTGCCCTACCATTTTGGCTGAGTAGGTTGTAGATAACCTTCATTGCTGCTGGCATACAGCTTCTCTCGAGAGAAAAGATGAATGGAAGTTCAGACTACTTTCTCTAGCCTGCACCAGTTCTCAACATTGGTAGGCATTGTTTTGGTGACACCGTAATGGGCATGAGGCTTGCCAATCCAATAAAAAAATTCTGCAAATTGATCAGCAGTACAAGAAACATAGCATAGTTCATTACAGCCATCATATATACAATTGCACTTTTGCCATTTAGAGGATACAGGTAAATGAATCATCTTCATCCTATAAATGAATCAAAATCAGTGAACTAAGGACAAGTTCCATATCACAAGTACTCGGTACTACTAGTGCCAAGGAACAGGTGTTTTAAGAACACGAATTGAAAACCTCCTTTTTATTTATAGCAATAAATAAAGATAATGAATGTGCCAGTCCTTGCATCTTTAGAAAATATTCCCCAACAAGTTTTAAATTGTAGATTCAATCAAACTTGTGATCTTGAGTTTACACAGATCAAGAAGGAGAAGAAGGTCAAGACTAGCACAAATCCAGAAACAGCATACTTCCATCAATCAGACTTCTTAAATACAATCAAGTCCTCATTTATAGAACCTTGCACCAAATCAACCAAACAAACAACAATAGCCAGTAGACGAGCAATCTTCCTACACGAGATCTTGTTACAAAAAATAGCAAGGCCGTCAAAATCCTTAAACTAGAGATTATATGATTTATATTGATAGTTAAGAAAAACCAAATCAGAAAATTGATTAGCAACTACAGTCCTTGACAAGCAACCACTCTTGCTATCAATTAAAATAAACGTCACTATCAGGTTATAGATGGATCACTAAACATCAAATCCATACCTCAGAGCTTAGCACCAACACCTATGACCTGAGTAGTTGATTCTGTAAGTTTACTCTGGTCAATAGACCTAGTACTCACCATTACGATCCATGAGGCTACGCCTATAATATAGGTTATGGATCAGTTGGTGATCCACAAAACTAATGGATACTCATCCCAAAAAAAGAAAAAAAAAATGCAAAAAGGAGTGTCAGTTATGAATGCACATTAAAACAATACAAGTTTAATTACAATATGATTAAAAAAAGGGATCAACAGCTATATTATCACCATTGCCCAAAAGCTTTGACATCCATGCAGCTTGATTTGTTGGAACTAGGATATGTAACCAAAAAAGAGAGTAAATAATTTAATTGCTTTTCGCCATTGCAAAAAGCAGAAGAGATGACAAGCTTAAAAATTTATAAAACATAATGAGAACATACATCTGGTATTATACCAAGCAACAATAGAAAAGATGTCAGTTAATACAACATTGGCATTATTTTTTTTTTTTTTTATAACCTTAACCGTGGATGTCCGGCCAGCTTGCGCGCACCTCGACTAATTCCACGGGCCCTGAAGTTTACAGCCAGGTACTCACATCAGTGGCCTTGAGGGACTCGAACTGATGACCATTGGAAAGCAAACCCAATGACTGACACAATGAAGGCCAACACAAATGGCATTACATCTACCATTAAACTTGTCCTAGCTAGCCAAGCAGCAGAATGCTTTCAAAAGGGATGAAGGACGAAAAAATAAAGAAATGTGAGCAAAGTGTTGTATTATTTAGGCCCTTTCACCAGTCAATTATGCCTAAACATATAAATTTCAATAAAAGTAACAAAATATTTGACACCAAATATCTGACAAACAGGTTTCAAAAGTTGATAAATTTACTGCAAGGCAACCCAGGAATATATTACTAAAACAAATCCAGCAAAAATAATACAATGAAACAAATAAAACATAAAAGTTGTAACAAATAGGTGTATTGTACCTCTCTTGAGCTTGAGGAGACAAAAATTATTATCTGTCGAATGGAAAAGAAATGGGGTTTCTATATATGCCAGGTGATGCAAATTAGCTCCTCAACCTGCTTGCTATGGGGTACTGCAGGGACATTTCAGATGGATGTCAAAAAAATTTCAAATCTACCGAAAAGCTCAAAACTTCTTCACGCTATTAAAGCTGAAAAATAAATTTTGGGTCATTGTTTAGTGATGAAAGGCCATGGAAAAACTAGGAGCAAATTACACATCATTTAGCTTTTGTAAGAAAGGACAAATCATGGTAACTAACTACATGGTATCAGCCAAGCAACTTCAAGCAAACTTAATTGGTAGGAGCAGGTCCATTTTTTTTTTTCCTTGGCAATTATATGGATGAAAATATGATAGTACCTTTGTTAAGTTAAATTAATACTTCTGAACAAAGGTCCTCAACATGAAAAGAGAAATGTCACTCTTACACAAGCACAAACAACTAGCCCTTATTGTGATCCACTGAATAGTCATGGGAAAACCGCATAAACCTTCTGAATTTCCTTCACTATAATTAAATCATTGGTTCTCGACAACTAGTCACGAAGAGCATCAAATGGGAAAAGCAAAAAGTTACAGCTGGAACACACATATTTATTTTGGCTAATAAAAATAGATGTCTATCACGTTATATTTATAAATCAAATGAACACATTGAATTAAGGCTCCATTTGCAAATGCTATGGTTGACAACAAATACGTGAAAGATCAATAAAGAAAAACAACATAGATCTGAGCAGCATTCTTGCATAACGTGACGGAACTTATTGCTGCTCCGGTGTATGAACTATCGCATGACCACATGGTCATAAAAACATTAAAAAGGAACAAAGAAATCAGCAAAATGCATTTGTAACCTATGGAACTAAAGACCCCAGGCAAGATCTAATGGCATAGCCGTTTGATGTAGACAGCAAATTCTTGTTCCTTCATTACATCCATGTATTTAGATTTATTGATTACCTTCAGAGCACAATGCTCTCTGTCAAATTCTTCGACATGAAAGGCTAAGATTGCCCCCTCCCCGCTTTTTACATCACCATCTCTTGCAAACACAATATGAGAATTAAAATCGATAGCACTAAGAGTTCCAAAGTAAACCATACTGTCTGGTATTCAAACAATTTTAAGAAAATCGTTTACAGGGACCAATATAAAATATGTTACATACACGAGTTCAAACTGAAACAGTCCCATAACTGGATGCAGTATTAAAGACGGACTGCCATAGGACAACAGAGACCAAGAAGACAAGTCAAACTGCACCATATGTGATTCACATGCGCAAAGACGAGAACTGTGTCCACCTAATTCATCGAGTGTGCCTGCTAAAAAAAAAGGCACGAGCAATTGTCTCACAAACAATGTTTGCAACCTCCTTCCAATCCATAGCTCTCACCTTAACAATGTATGTCTGAGATATTACAAAAACCAAAGAAGAATAAAGATTCAGAAGTTATTGTCCAAACAAACCACCAGTGTCATGTTCTCCTTGTTGCAATTCCTTCCTCCGCTGCTCTTCCAACGGATCAGGACTCTTCATTACTCTACGCATACGCCTGAAAATCCATCAAAAACAAACACATTTAACACAAACAAATTACAGAATTTCCATGAAACTCACACTGACAGGATACCTATACCTGTCTTGTGCATGTTGAGCTGGAAAAGTAGGCATGAACTCCTTAGACTTGGGAAGTGGAACTTCACGGAACCATTCATGATTCAGTGCCGCTTCAGCAGTTATCCGCTACATAGTTACACAACACAAAGTTATATATTATGGAGAAAGGATATTCAATCATCTAAAGATGTGGGCGGGTATAAAATACCTTATCAGGGTCATAAGTTAGAAGCTTGTTCAACAGGTCAAATCCAGCGTCAGAAAGTACCGGTGACCCAGTAAAAGATGTAGCCGGAAATTTCCTACGCAATAGATTGTACCTGAAAGGAATACATCACTAGTTAGTAGAAACAGGGCATTAGTTAGCAAATGAAACTGTCGCCAATAGAGGCCAGAAAGCCAGACCAGAATCACCCAAAGCTGGAAGCCTGGGAAAACAGTGGCAAAAAGAAGAGAACATAAATTTTTGGGTAAACTACAGTAAAATTAAGTATACGTTAAACAAATACTTACTGATGCTTGACGAAGTTCACCTTGACCCCAGGAAGCTTGGAAAACCCTGGCCAAATGGTCTCATTTGGCGTGCCAAGGATTCTGAAAATCTGCATGCACATCCACAAAGAAACTAATCAGGCCAGAAAAAAGAAGACTTAATTAAACTATTAACAAGATAATGAATAATTAATCTAAATTAATTTACTGATATTTACCTTGTCAAGCTGATCAAACTCCGTTTTCCCATTAAACAACGGCTCTTTTGATAACAGTTCAGCCATAATACATCCAAGTGACCACATATCGATTGCTGTAGAGTATTGTTTAGCTCCTAGGAGAAGTTCTGGAGACCTGTGAGTAATTTATTATCTTTAACCACAGAAAATATGATGGGTATGTACAAAATAAATGCTTCGACAAAAAACTCTTGCAGAGAATAAAGATGAAGGACAACGGTATCAATAATTATAGAAATTGTAACTTCGAAATAAAAATATCCTCCATTATACAAGTAAAAATGATAGTGACAAATATGATTGTAAACAAATAGCTGTAGAGAAAATTGGAGACCAAAATAGAAGGCAATGTTAAGTGTAAAAGAGCTATATAGAGTGATGCTAACCTGTACCACAAAGTAACCACCAAATGAGTATATGGCTTCAGTGGGCTCCCGTATTGTCGAGCAAGTCCAAAATCACATATCTTTAACTCACCGCGGTTATTTAAAAGCAAATTTGAAGTTTTCAAATCCCGGTGAAGCACCCAGTTATCATGCAGATACTTGATACCCTCTAACAGCTGGAGCATAAGGCATTTAACTTCACTTTGACTAAATGGTTGTTTCATTGTCTCCATCAGAGCCTTAAGATCATGCTCCATGTACTCCATAACCATGAAAATGCTGTCAAGATTGCTCCCTACAACTACTTCTTTAACATCCACAATTGAACCATGGTCAAAAGATAGAAGAATGTTTATTTCCCGGAGAGAAGTCAAAGGGAACCCTTCCCTCTCTTTCTCCATCTTGACCTTCTTCAGTGCAACAATTTCTCCCGTCTTCTTATCCCTGGCTCTATAAACGACCCCATAAGTGCCTTCATCTATCTTGTTTAGCCTCTCAAATTCATCAACACTTCTGCATCCTTGAAGCATATTCACAGTTCTTTGTGGAGGGAGTGCATGATCTGGTGTACCGCGAGAACCCTGCTCATCCTCAGATTCCATGTCTGACTGGCTAACACTAGTACCATTGTGATCCTCATCTATCTCAAAGTAGTCATTTTTACCATCACTTTCAGGGTAACTATCTCTACTGGAAGACCTAACGTGCTCATCAGAACCAAATGACCTTCCCCTAGTTCGCTCAGAACCTTCTCTTTTAACTTCCCCAAGCTCCGGACTTATGGATTTCCTATGCCCTCTTCCTTCAGCTGATTCAGAATCATACTTTCTCATCTTTACTCTCCTAATATCTTGATACTCTGATATCTCACCTTCATCAGCTGGGGAGTCAGCATCATTTGCCCATCGAGAGGATATTATTGTTCGGGTAGGCACATAATCTTCATTATCTAATCCCCCTGGTCCCCGGTCATTACTCGTGGGCTGTTCCTGTTCCTCAGGAGGCTGAGAAGAATTTTCAACAGGAAATTCCGATACTTCAGGTACTGAGTCAATCTTAGGAGATGATGCTTCCAAAATCTGAATCTTATTGTCGTCTCTAGGTGAAATCTCTACAGCCCCATCCGGAGCACATTTAGGTGAGTGGCTGTAAGACTTGGGTAAAGGAGGCGGAGGTGGTAGATTAGTGGTTTCTGCAACATTCCTATTCTTGACTGTTCGGCTTACTTCCCTATCATCTATATCCCAAACAATTGGTGAAAACTTCCGTTTCTTAACCTCCATGCGTGAGGAGCGATTTCCATTTTCTAACTTCTTGGCCTCGAACTCTTTGTTAGACTGCATTTCTGAATCAATTGCTCCATCAGATCCATCACTGGACAGCTCCCCAGGCTCTCGGTCCATGGTCCGAACCGCAAGTCCGCATCTACTTGGACCACCACCGCTGCCACCTGATTGGCTCCGACTTGAAGTAGAGTGATATCCACCATTCATAACCTCCCGTTCCTTAATATCCTTCTGCCTAACCCTTCGCCTGAAATCCCTGCTATCACGAACTCGACTCTGACCAACCCCTTGATCTGGACCATCTTTCCTGATCCGCTCATAATCACCATTCAAATACCTAACCTCCTTCCTCGACATCGCTAAATCTGTTTCCCGGTCCCTGAATTCATTATCTCTGTAACCCCCATGTCTTCCAGCCGCCATAAATATAAGGGTGCTCGTGTTCCTTTATGTATAGCAAATACAACCCTTATTCAATCAGACAGCTAGCCTGGGGTTTTCTAACAAAAACCGTAAACCTAACTCAGAAAAATCAGTCCCCAAATCGGTTAATAGAAAAAACCCTAGGCCACACAACAAGAATGGATTTTTTAATGGTGAATTCAATCACAGATTGGTTATTAATATCAAATCTATACCCCCAAAAAAGCGTGTATCCAATTACAATAACTCGCTTCTTCTTCTTCTTCTTTTTTTTTCCCTAACAATTGATAAACGAAAGCGTGGAATTCGAACAAAAAAGGCGGAGATAATGCCTAAAAATTGACAGTATATCACCTTTTCTCTAGATTTTTTAGTGTAACTCCTTGGAAATTGAAAGGCTTACCAAGGAA
This sequence comes from Fraxinus baroniana, assembly GCA_903798355.1. Taxonomy (NCBI): domain Eukaryota; kingdom Viridiplantae; phylum Streptophyta; class Magnoliopsida; order Lamiales; family Oleaceae; genus Fraxinus; species Fraxinus baroniana. Next base: position 16,582 of record CAIGRO010235344.1, on the reverse strand, counting down.
TTAATCGAATTATCGCAGATGAAGATTGAGAGAGGCGGCGACGTTGCTTCTGAGAGCGAGAGAGAGTGCGCGATGGTTTTTCTAGATAGAGAGAGAAGACAAGTCGAAACCGCGTTGAAACTTGAAAATTGGGCTTAAGCCACTCGGTGAACCAGACTTGATGCGATTAAGCCCGGTTATAACCAGAAAATCATTTTATAAACTACCTAAAACACCATTGAACATCAAAGAACCAATTTTCGTGTTAAATGTTTCATTAGCCATTGAACTTTGAGTCATGTCACGATTTACTCACCTAACTTTCATAATTGTCCCATTACTCACTGAACTTAGATCCGTTATCCTCCATTACATAGTGGGTGGCTGTCATCTCAGTTAACGCTGACATGAAAGACGAAAATCTAACATGACTTTTTATAAATGGAACGCCATGTCAGCTCCATATCACACGGCCAAACACACCTTTATCAAGTTTATAACTCTCAAACATGACTTTACCATCTTCAAACAAAAAGAGAAACAAAAGGAAATTCCCAAATCGATTTCAAAGCTCCATCATCAAACCCCAAATCGAAATCACATTCGAAACCCTAATCCACAAATCAAGAAAATCGAAACCCTAACAACAAAAATAGGGAAGCTCAATCCCTAATTTACCAAAACCCATTTCCAGAATAGTTGAGAAGCTCAATCATAGAAAAACAGAGAAAATCTGAGAATTTATAATTACTAATTAAAATTTTAAACTAGAATACACATTAATTTATAAACTTAGAATTTATATTTATGCTATTTTTCTATTTGAAGCTCAGCAGCTTCAAAAATTAATTTTACTGCGTCCTTTTTAAAAAAATTCAATTTTTTTTGTATAATTTGTGTAAGAGGTAGCTCCAAATTAAAATCCAGAGTTTGCATTATCGGTTGCTTCACACTCGATTTCAAGTTGCCTCTATTTCTCATTTTGGTGTATTGATAATAGTTTAAGTTAAATGAAATAGTTTGATTGTTGTTATATTGTTGGCTTATTATTGAATTATTGTTGCCTCATGAGCTTATTGTTAGATATTATTTTCTATTAGATTTTTGTTGAAATTTTGAATTTTTATTGCAGTGTTGAATTGTTGACGTATCTCGCTATCGAAAATTATATACAAGACATCTCTGACATGTGACACCACTGATAATACGTAACTTCATCAATGTTTTAGTCCCTTCATTAATTTCCTAGATTTGCCTTATGTTTGTGTGTGTTACTATGAAGGCATGTGATGTCGTTATATTTTGGGAAAATTGTAGCAGCGGTTCCAAACCTTTTTTGTTTTTTGCAGACGTTACCTCAACCTTCATTTTGTGCCACAACAGATCCCAAACCTTTAAAAAATTTGCAGCAGAGGTCTAAATGGACTATTAGTCATCCAAATGAATTGATTTTAACCAAATTTAAAATGGTAATTTTGCTATTTACCATATTAAATGAACAAACCAAAAAATAAGAATAAAAAAAAATTGTTCATTATCTCTCTTCTTCGCTCCACCCACCACCTTGCCATTGCCACTGCCACCACCACCGCCATCGCCCTCAGTCAGTCAGTCACTCTACTTCGACCAACCACTAGACAATCATACCACTAAAAAGCCCTCATTGCCCTCTATAGATTGAATTCCTAAATCAACATCAAATGAGTAAAAAATTGTGCTCATAAAATCATTTTTGCGTCCGATTTCCATAAATTGCAATTCAAGAGTAAAGAAAAATAAAATTAGATCTAGACCATAATTCGCTTATTGGATTTGGATTTGACATTAAAAAGATGAGATTTCAGGGATTCATGATTGAATCCTTCGCCAATTATTCCCAGTCGGTACCCAACCTCAACGCAATACTGCATTCGAATCCAATGCCCAACACCATTGAACTCGGCTCCACATGCTATTCCCATTCCCAGTCCAATGTTGCACCCGATTCCTGCTCCGATTCCATGACCCAGAATTGAATTTTCTAGTTTACGCCCACTTTCCCTGAAGAATTCAGATAGTTTGTTTTTCGGGTTTTCAGTTTGGAAATTGATTCCCTTCCACTTCCATAATGAATATGTTTTGGTAAGGCTGTTGATGTAAACGGATTTTCCCTTCATTCTCTCGGTTAGAATTTTGTGAGTAGATGGATAAGATAGGACTTAAAAGTCAAAAAGTATATGTAGAAGTGGATATAAATTCAAATTGATTTAGGGATTCAATTTGTAGAGGGTATCGATGGCTTTTTAGTGGTATTGTTTTCTGGTGGTTTGGGTGATGGTTAGCTGGAGTAGAGTGACTGGTGATGGCGGTGGCGAGTCGGGGTGGTGGTTGGGGTAAAGAAGAGAGATAATGAACATTTTATTATTACTATTATTATTATTTTTTGTTTGTTTTTTAATATGGTAAATAACAAAATTGCCATTTTACACATTTTTAATTTTTAATTTTGTTAAAATTAACTCGTTTGGTTGACTAACGGTATCCATTTGGACTTCTGTTGTATATTTTTGAAAGGTTTGAGATCTGTGTTGGCACAAAGTGAAAGTTGATGTAAAGTACGCAATAAACGAAAAGGTTTAGAACCGCTGCTTCAATTTTCCCTTATTTTTTTGTAGCTATCAATGCTTATGGTGAGTTTTAAGTTTTTTGGGTTTCAATTGTTCATGAACTTGCACTCATTTTGGACTCACGGTTTCTCGATTTTTTGTCGGAACATGTAACAATATGACAATGATGCATGCAATCAATGTCTTTTCTTAAATGATAAAAATATCCCTGCGTGGATTGTGGGAGAAGAGTATTGATTAATATTTCTATAAAATTTCAAGGGCAAAATTGGTATACAACTTGCTTCCCAAACTCTCTTTTCCTAAGCTTAAAGATCACTAACTGAGGGTGTGTTTGAGGCACGTTATTTTGAAAAATTGTATTCTGAAATAGTAGATTGATGGATAATGTGTAGTTAAAAAAGAAGGAAAAATTATTGATGTGATGAAAAATATTATTTTATTAAAAAATATGTTGTTGAAAATGAGTAGAATAATGAAAATGAAAAAAATAATGTGTACCAAACATGGGCTAAATTGTCGAATATGGAGCATGATATAGAGAGTAAACAATTTTCTAGCATGAAGACTCTTTTCCCTAGACTAGAAGCTGAGCCTCTTTTCTAGTTTCATTTTTCTCTTGCATCCTCCATCCCACTCTACTATGTCCTTGGGTATGTGTAAAATTGTGAATTTGGGTAGTGCTAATGGTACATTGGGGTGTCCATAACCCAGCGACACTCCATCCAATAGGGGGGTGCCGAATGTCCATTATGGACACCCCAATGTAATAGAAGAATAATCCTTGTGAATTTAGTGGAAACCCGACCACTAAACACAAACGGCAATTGACCCAAATTGGCCCAATAAATATATCAATAACAAAATTAAAAATCACATACCTAGCATATCTTAAAAACAACATTGTCATTCTCAATTGGCTATTCAAGAGGCGACTTAATCAACTCGTACAATCACGGCCGAGTTCTTTTCCTTTAGATTAAATTCAAACAAGTGCAAAAACTCCCAATTTCGAAGTTAAAATCCCGTCTATCTAAGGGGGTTTATTTTTATTTTTTTTTTCCAAATTTGTGATTAATTTTCTTCGATTAATTTGTTTATGCTAGGGATCTTCAAGTTTTTATGTAAAATTTTGATGTGCATGTGAATTATGGTATAAATTTGTTCATTATAGTTTTAAATTGTGCATAAATTCGTAGGAGTTACTTTCTCACGAATTCACTTTGTAAATACGATCTTTGTAATTCACAATTGAATTTTTGTTTACAAATTAAATTTCTATATCTTCTATGTTTTCTCCAAGTAAGTAAGATAAGACTTTCTACTGTGGGTTGCGCGTTTTTGTCCTTCATTTCATGTGTTTATATTTCTAGCTTTGAAGATAGAATTTGGTTTTATTTTGAGGTTTGGGCTCCATTTTTTCAATAACTCATTTTCACACAAAATAATTTTACATGTACAGCAAAAAAATTTCCTTAATTTTTAACCACGCATCCTACAAAAAAATCACTATTTCAAAATACATTTCCTCCAAAAAAAATAAAATTGGGATCAAATAGATATCAGAGAATGGAGAAACTAAAAAGTCAGTTCCAAACGTGATGATGTTTAACAAAAGGATTTTGAAATATTCCTAAAATGGACATTTTATTATGCCCAAAAATTAATATTGGTTTTTCAAAGAATCACTCCTCAAATCATTCCAAAAATAATATATGATAGATGAACATATTATATTCTACAGCTTATTGCCAGTTGTAAAGAGACAAAGCCACACACAAATGGTGTTTCTCTAACTGATTTCGACACAAAGCAAATAAAAGAATACTTGCCATTCTTAATGAGCACATTGTTCATGCATCCTTTTTGATAAGCCTCACGCAGGGACTCCTAGGTTATAATATACCTATCACTCATTTGCCAATGAATAATGATACGCTAATGTTCACTCCACTACTCACATTTTGTTCCATCATTTGAAAAATGTATCTAGATTACTATAGGATGAAAAATGAAATGAGGGAACAATTCTTTATTTGCACGCGTGCAGTGGCGGAGGTAGGGGTGGGCTGTAGCCCACCCTGTTTAATTTTTTTTTTTTTTTTTTTGTTATACTCATTGTTTTTCTATCGTTCAAGCCCAGTAGCCCACTTTTAAATTTTTTGTCCCTGTACAATTAAATCCTGGCTCCGTCCCTGCACGTGTGCTTTAACAATGCCCGTAGTAAAATCTCATTGAGACGTGAGCTACCTATTTCAAGCGATAAGCTATACGAGGACAATAATATAATAACAGATGAAAAATTGGTGAGCTTGGACCCATTTGAATCTTTAGTTGTAAATTTTATTTATTGTATAGTTTAATACCTTATCCTTTCCTTTGCGTGCTTTAGAGTCAACATCAAATTTGTGCTACGTAGAATTAAAAATAGATTCGGACAAGTACATTTATCTGCATGCCGCTTAGCCTAGAAAGGAGTTCAAGAACAGAGGTAACTACCTAATGCGAAACAAATCAGTGTAACTAATCAATGCAAGTTACATTTTTAGGATTGCTTCTCTTGTATAACTCAAATTCACTAATGTATTAGTTGGATTGGTAGATACCTTCCAAATATATGCCACAAATATTCAAATCTTCTCTTTCCAAATGCACATTTTGACTTGTAACAAATAATTTGTTTGGTAATTTGCACCATTTGGAAGAATAATCATTATAAGCCCAATCCGACTCGGGTCCATGTCTATTATCACCACATCGCTGTCTACTTAGCTGTTCCACTAATCAAAATTTGATACATCGGGCAAAAATTATTGGTGGGATAATCGGGCAAAAAAATATGGCATTGTTTGGCCTCCATATGAAAGTCTGAAAAAAACTTTTTTTTTTAATTTTTTTTTTTATTTTCATAAATTTCAAAATTTTGTCCATTATCAGCTTGAAAGAAAATTCTTAAGATTGACGTTTGTTTTGAGTAGTTTATGTTGGATAAAATAATAGTAAAGTGCAGAAAAACTTATCAACAGATCGAGTCTCGTGACAGCACGATATCCCAAAGCGAAATTGCCCGTCGATAACTGCTGCGACCTCCGTGGACAATCACCTCCAGGATACAACGATCAAATAAACCGATTGTGCAGCAATCACAAAAGGTTTTTCAGAACTCTCAAGTGTACTCCAGAAAATATGAAAAGATAATATAATTTCTATATTGTATATATGAAGAGACAATCTCGTTTTTGTTGAGTATATTTCTAATAAACAGATGCAGGTTTATATAGCCAGAAAGATGAGGTAACTGCATAGCCCATGATCCAGTATTTAGTTACAGATTTAATGGCCAGTAGTAATTGGTTGTAAATACTTGACAGTTAAAATAATAATGTTTTACTGGCTAGTTGACTCAATAAATAATAATTATTTTATTAGAGTCAATAAAGTCCAAGAGCCCAAGGCCCCAAGGCCCAATCAAAGACTTTTTAATATAGTGCGTGAGGCGTGGCTCGAACCCCTAACCTCCCACACAGATTTCACATTTTCACCAGTTGGGCACTTTCCCTTAATTAATTATTTCTTTCACATATTATATTTATTGTATAAATATATAACAGTTTGTGGGCTGATTATTATGTAATTGTACTTAAAATTGTAACATATGTAACCTGGGTTTGCTTGACTTATCTTGTGAGTTATCAAACATTATCTATATTGATTTTGCTTATTATTTTGCAATTTATGCATCATTATTTTGGCTGTAGTCATTAGAGCATGTTTGGCTAAGAAGTTTACTTGAAGTAAACAAGTTTTTTGTTGGTAGAAATTGAAATTAAGTAAGTTTGTAATTACTTTCCAAACATGTAATATTTTCTACACATAAGTAAGAAAATAGGTAATGCATCTGTTTGGTAATTACAAGTTACTTAGAGTTATTAAAACCTACATTTTCTACTTTAGCTTATACTAACATGTTAAGTGAGCAATAATGTGCAACATGTATTCACTGATTATTCACTAGAAAGAATGCCAGCTCGATTCACATTAAAGGGGGTGTATTCAATTGGAACTTTTGAAAACTTTTATGAACTTTTTTTAAGTGACGACTTCTGTGGATTTCCTGGATTTTCTAGAGACTTGTATGGAATTAGTTGAAGTCTTTTGTAAATTTATAAACTTTCATTTAGAAACTTTTAAAGACTTTTGTAGAATTCAAAAGATTTTTAAAAACTTTCATTTGAGATAGAATTTATGTAGATCTAGTGCAACATTTTGAAAAGTCTCAATTGAATACATCACTTTAAATATGCATGTTTATGTGAGAATACTTGTTTAAAATTCTCTCTTTGTTAACTATTATCGGTCTGGAAGTTAATAGGATGTGTGATGGAAACGGGGAATTTAATAGGACACGTGATTGAAGTGTATTAATTTGAAGAAACTGCTAATTTATGCTAGGATCATTTTTTTTTTTTTTTTTGAAGTGAAGCGCTTGTTGGGAAAACAGAACTGTCCCAAAATGGTCTTTTCTGGTTCAGTCAGCCTTATAATAGGATTTTATTTTTTATTTTTTATTTTTTATTTTGTGTAAAAGTCCCTATTAAAATTTGTTTGGTTAGGTGATAAAGGAAATCAGACTGAAATGTATTTTGCCCACCCCACTAAATAAAGTATTATTGCGTATTTTACTTTTATGTAGTTTATTACTTGTAAGTTGATGTTTTGAGCTTAACTAAAGGAGTATACCAACAACGCAACTTGTTTATTTGGACGGGATGCAAAACTGATAACGAAGTGAATTGTGGACTTCACTAATCTGAAGGCTATATCTCAAATAGCTAATTTTGCTGCCATAGACTTGGTATTCGCATTCTCAATTGGTGAAGCCTCGATACCCATAGATAGGAATGTCAACGAATCGAGTCGAGTCGAGTCGAGCCGACTCGCAACTGCCTGCAGATTGCAAAGCAGGCAGCGTATAGGCAGCCACGCTGCCTGGTTTTATTTTTCCTTTCTGGATTGTCACGGGCCACAAGAGCTGGTTCAGGCTTTTCCCGAGCCGAACCACGGGCAGCTCGAGCCTGCGAGTAAAATTGACAACACTACCCATAAACATGACCTACAATTGAATGTAGAAAGAGAAATCATATTCAAATCTAGTAGTATTCCATTTCTATCTTTTGTAGAAGATAATGGCCCAAGTTCTCATTTTCAAGAGGCTTGGCAATCTACTAATTGTGGAGGTGATACAAATGACGTGGTTCTTTCTTTGGAACGTAGAACGCAATGTCAAGATAACGGTAGCTCGCTTACTTTATTTTGATGGAGCCTATTGGTCAGGTGTTGCTGATGATGCAATTTGAAATATTGAAAAAATGGAGGAGTAAATGAGGAGATGGGATTGACAAATCACACGGAAAACTTTAAAATCAATGGGACATAGTGAGTTTTCAGAAAATGCAAGAAAAGATATACCGTTGATTGAAAATGTAGATTTTTTAGACAACTCTTGTTGTTATGGTCCTTGTGCGTATAATTGGATTTTATATACTCTATACTTGTTTTTGTATTGGACGCATGAAAGTGGTGAGGTCTCATTATGCTAATTCAGTGCCACGATACACATAGAATGTGAGGTTACACAAGGATGAAGTTTGGTGATACCTTGGAGCTGAATTATGTAGTTTTTCCACACTAAACTCTTGGCCAAACAATTGAGGATAAAACTTCATTAGTAATCAGGAAGAAAGTAAGAAGGATAATTATAGATGTACTTCCTACATTACAACATGGTTTACTACAATGCCAAGTGACGCCCCCCTATTGGAACCCGGCACCCCTCCAATTGGGGGCGCCACTTGGCATTGTAGTAAACCATGTAGTAATGGTTTAAGTAAGTATAGCATTGTCCAAGTAAGAATTCCTTTGCATATTTGCTTATGTGATCAATAAACAAAACTATTGATTTTGATGATTTTTGTAGGATTCTTGACTTTAAACACTCAGCTTGTGTTTGGCACCCATTTTGAGTGTATCATAAATTTTGGAATATTGATTGATAGAAGAACGTGTGGTAGAAAAGTAATGAAATTTCTTTAATTTACGTGTAATATTATTTTATTTGAAAAATGTGTGGTTATAATTAAGAGAAAAATAAAAATAAAAATAATGGGCGCCAAATTTAGGTAGTATATTTTAGTTTTTTTGGAAAAATAAGTAATTGGGAATTAAAGTGGTATATTTGAAATTTAAATTAATAACCATAAATTTGTAATAACAAAATAAAATCGAGTATAAGAAATAAATTTCTCATTTAGATTTACACAATAAAAAAGACAAATATTTCAGTACAAATTTTTTCTTTAAAACAACATTAAAACTGTTAATTTAATTGTCACCGGTAACCTGTCTAATTAAAATTTTGTACAAGGCTATTTATATTCATAACACAATTTTTATTTTTTGAACCACATTTTAATCACACTTACGATTCTCAATCCTTACTCATTATAGCATTAATGCCCTAACGATTTTTTTATGACATTCTTATCCTCAAACTTTCATCTAGTCAACACATTTTGTATTTGATAACAATTTATGTATAAAACGTCCATTGAAATAGCATATAACAACTTCCTTTCCATTATATTTTAGAAAATAAATAAAATGGTACCAAAAAAAAAAAAAAAAAAATTCCCCTCATTTTAAAGATTGAAAAGAATTTATTCTGATATAAATAACAGTCAAGGACGAGATATACTAAATAATGAAAAGTTGAATATAAGAATTGGACGAAAAAAATTAAGGAAATAATTAATACAACGAGCAAAAATTGAGGAGTTTAACTTCAATTAAAATGCAGCTAACAAATAAAAATTTACGGCGTGTTCGATAGAGATTAAAATTAGATTAAAATTGAAAAAATAATCGTTATTATTAACTTTTATTAAACGAACGACGCTCAATAACGATTATATTTTTAATTTTAATTAAATTTTAAATTGTACCGAATTTGCATTAATGCCAACGTAACCGGTATAAATTAGAGAAACTTTTAGGGCTGGTACATGGCCGGGACTTTGTGGGGGCGTGGGCACAAGGGAGCCAAGCATTCTCTGTAAAATTTCTCCATTTTGATTCTGTTCATTTTCTTCTGATCGCACCCTAATTGAAAAAGCTTGTATTCTGTTCTGTGAAAACCTTGAACCTCTCAGGATCTCTCTGTGTTTGCATTTGTGTAATGGGGGCTTCAAGGAGTTTCCATGGAGCCTACAACGGTAGAACCATAAACCGTGCTATCCCATGCATCCAAAGAAGATTTTTGTCAGGTTCGATGAGCAAAATCCATGGCGGGGACTCGGTTTTGCCAGTCTTGATCGTAGGCGCAGGCCCTGTTGGACTCGTTCTCTCCATTCTTCTCACTAAACTTGGTAATGTTTTCGGTTTTATTGAGGTTCAATACTAGATTATTTACTACATTTCAATTTCATGTTTCAAATTTCATATGTTATAGCCTAACTTGATACAAGGATTTTGATTGACAATGTATATAATGCTAATTTCCTGCTATAAATTGTTTCTGATGGGTCAAGTCTGCAGTTTTGCTAAATAGTAGTTACTTTTGGTTGAAACTGACCTGAAATTTCATTAAATGATGAAATAATGCTAAATTTGTAATTGAAAAATTGAAATATGCTAACTTTTTTCTATGAATAATGGTGTTTCTCAGGTGTAAAATGTGCAGTTTTAGAGAAAAACAAGGCCTTTTCAAAACACCCTCAAGCTCATTTCATTAACAATCGGTCAATGGAGGTTGTTTTCACTCTTTCTTCTAGTGAGGTTTTGCTAGATTGAGGCGTTATTAAGTGAAGTGAAGTTTTCGTTTTGATGTAGATTATTCTTGTTAGGTGTTCCGAAAAATAAATGGCTTGGCCGACGAGATTATGAGGTCCCAACCTCCAGTGGAATTTTGGAGGAAGTTCATATACTGCACTTCACTCACGGGTCCTATTCTTGGTTCAGTCAATCATATGCAACCTCAAGGTAGGATTTATTGCAAATAATCTATATGGAAAGAATTACAATTTTATAGATTGATTATCAAGTGTTAAAACACGGGGAAGAAATTACAAAGAAACCACATACCGTTCTTGAGTCATTTCTGTTCTTCCCCATTTTTCCACTTGTATTTCACAAATGTGAGAAAACTGCTCATCCTTCTCTGTTTTTTTGCATTCGTTCATGGAATACAAGCAATTAGAGCCCGAACACCGTGCAAGCCATATCTACCCGTAGCTTGCTATTATTTTTAAATGTAGAAACTTTTGTTTTGTGCAGATTTTGACCGAATTGTGAGTCCTGTTGCTGTTGCACATTTCTCACAGTACAAACTTATCAGATTGCTAATTAAACAGCTCGAGAACATAGGCTTTCAAATTGCAAGTGAAGAGTTGAGGCCAGATGATGTTGGGCTTGCAGAGCCTGAGGTATTACTGGGGCATGAGTGCACATCTATCAACACAACTGATCATGGTGTAACCGTGACTACATCTTTTCTTAGGGACGGAAAGCATATGGAGAAAGATTTCCGATGTGATTTCCTTATTGGTACTGATGGTGCAGGAAGTACTGTTAGAAAGCTCATGGCAATAGACATGAGTGGTGAGAAGAACTTGCAAAAACTCATCAGTGTCCATTTTATGAGCCAAGACCTCGGGCAGTATCTGATCAATGACAGACCCGGCATGCTGTTTTTTATCTTCAATACTGAAGCTATCGGTGTTCTAGTCGCTCATGATCTGAAGCAAGGGGAGTTTGTGTTGCAGGTAGTGTGAGTTTTGTTTGGACATGTTTGATACGCAGTATTAGATATGATTTGATATACAAAATACAAGATTTTGTCTTCGTTTTATTTCTTAGTAGTCAAGTACTGTTCAATATACATAGAAAACGTGACATTTATGTTTTGGGCCATTTTATAATGCATGTAAATTCTTTGGTTTCACCTTTTGTACTAGAAACTCAATAAATTGAGTTTTCACTGATGTTCTGCAGGTGCCTTTTTATCCGCCCCAACAAAAGCTTGAAGATTTCAGCTTCAAGGTATTTTTGTTCTTGCAAGTGAGAGAACTAAAATTTTCTGATGATGTCAAATGTCACCGATGAGTACCTTAGGTTGAGATATATGCCGAACGGTAATCAGAGCATGTTTGGCCAAGCTTAAATAGTAACCAAATAGTAATTTTTAAAATAAATAATTTCATATATGTCAACATTGGAAATAATTAACTCCATGTTTGGTTTTGCTATTAATCAGATTTTTATGAGATTTGATAAAGATTGATGAAATATATAGTTGAAAAGTTGATAAAAGTTGCGGGTCATATGAAATGTGGTTAAAATTATGCCCCAGTTTGGTTTAGATAAAAATCAAAATTTTGTAGATTTTGATAAAAGTCGATGAAATGTGTTGTTGAAAACTTATGAATTCCATGAAACATGTAACTAAAATAAATGGTTGACTTTGATTTAGATTTTTATGTTACTTTTTGATTTAAACCAAATGGAGGCTAAGTAACTTTTACCAATTTCTAAGCTTAAAACATTTTGCTAGATGACTGCTTTGGAAACTCTAGGTAAATGTTAGAACTGGCAATTGCCATCTTCATGATTGTTCTTTTGAAGTAATTGCATTGTTGTAGATGTGTGAGATATTAATCTTCAAATTGGTTGGCCGAGAGCTTGCAGACATAGATGTGATGGATGTAAAGCCTTGGGTAATGCATGCTGAAGTTGCTGAAAGATTTTTATCCTACAACAACAGGATAATACTTGCTGGTGATGCTGCTCATCGTTTTCCTCCTGCTGGTGGTTTTGGTATGTAATATTTCAGTCGGTATTTTACTTTTGGGTAAATAATCTCCACCATAGCTGGATTTATCACTAATTCTCTCACCTGTTTATTCAAATCGTGTTAATACGAGTTTAAGGTTTCACTTAACAGAAGAATGAAAGAAGGAAATTGATGTAAATGTTATCTTTATTAGTGCGAGATTAATTGGAGTTTGGCTTTATTAATTCTGGAGGAAATTGAATAGAATTAACCTGGAGAAGAATTCTAGCGAATGGTTTTGCACATCTAAAAGAACGATTTTTTATGCCTTCATAATTAAACTTGAAAAATCGTCAGCTAAAGTATGGTTTTATCTAATTTTTTTTTTTAAAAAAAGCAAGGTTTCTGTTCAGATTATAATTTGGGGCATCTATTATGCTGCAGAATCCAAGTCCCCACTTTATTATATCTTTTGTGAAATTATGGTGGTTGCATACTTGCATTCATGTTTATGTTCATCAATTATTGGACTCTAGAGTTGACTTTAACAAACTTGTTACTCTGAATAAATAGTGGATCTATGGTGACATCTTCATCAGCCTAGCTTGTATTATTTGACAATATTGTTGAGTAAAATTCACATATGTAGGTAGCTTTTACAAACAGAGACCACAAGCAAAATAAATGCTGCAAAATACTCTCTCAAAGCCACAAGAAATCAATCCTGGCCGTACTAATGGTAGAGATGGCTTGGTCTTTCCTTCCCATTTAGCATAAAGCTTATCATGCCAGTCGAAATAGGAAATAAAAAATTGTTAAATACGAATAGATGCTTAAAATCCCCTCTGTTGCTTTTTTAAGGAATGAATACCGGTATTCAGGACGCTCATAATCTTGCCTGGAAGTTAGCTTCTGTAATCAATGGAATCGCACCTCCATCAATTCTTTCCACTTACGAAATTGAGCGTAAGCAGGTATCACTTTGTGTGATATAATTACTCATCTCACCTCAATATTAATAGTTTGAAAGTGTAATAAGTATTTATGAGAAGTGAAAGTGTAGTAAATATTTGTGTGAATTCCTGTAACTTGTCAGATTGCCAGTTTTAATACAGCACTCAGTCTCCAAAACTTTAAAGCAGCAATGGCAGTGCCTGCTGCTCTTGGTCTTGATCCAGCCATTGCAAATGCAGGTACATTGATGAGCTCAAAGATTTGAATCTTTTTCTCGTATTTGGATTCACCAGTGAGCCTAAATTGTGATATATTAATTGGCAGTCCATAAAACTATAAACAATACTGTTGGTTCAATTTTGCCGTCTGAACTACAGAAGGCATTTTTGGATGGTATTTTTAGCATAGGCCGTGCACAACTCTCAGATTCTCTTTTAAATGAGAATAATCCTCTTGGATCTAGAAGGCTTGCCAAACTGAGACAGATATTTGAAGAAGGAAAGAGCCTTCAACTCCAGTTCCCTGCTGAGGATCTAGGTTTCAGGTAGCGGCATTATGTCATTTATGAACGATATGCTTGTCCTGTTTTAATTACTTTTAAAGTACACACACTTCTCTATGTTCTCGTGAAAACTGATTCTCTCATTCATTTGGCTTCAGTCAGCGCTAAATTTTTTTAGGATATTCTTGGAAACCTAGAAAATGTATCTTGTATCATCTTCGTGTTTCTAATTACCTTCAGTTATTATCCACTGAAGGTTTATCTGGTAATCTCATGATGAGTTGGAAGGCTTTCGTGTTAGGTATCGTGAAGGAGCACTTGTGTCTGATGGCAATAGTTTGTCAAGTGCATCAGAAACACCTACTGGACAGAGGAGGGACTACATTCCATCCACGGATCCTGGATCAAGACTGCCTCATATGAAAATTCAGGTGCTATCAGAATTGACAAGAAGGGTATGTGTAACTTGACCCCTGGCCCCTACTAGTTTGTGCTTGCTAGTATATTTCCCCTTTTTCGGTTGCTTGGGGACGTCGGGATTGTTGCCAGACCATGCTTTTCTGGTGGTCCATTTAGCTTACTCTTTGTAGTTAGACCATGATAAAATGTAAACTTTGCTGTATCAGTAGGTGAGAAATTATCCCAAATGCCACTCTATGACCATTTAAGATTACGCGCCCCCCCACACCCAAATTCTTTCTCCTAGTTTGCATTTCTTACTTGATATCATCTTTCGCAGAAGACTTTTTCCACACTTGACCTTGTATCTAGTGAAAACGTTCAATTTCTTCTGATTATTGCACCAATTGAAGAGTCCTACAATCTAGCTCGAGCTGCCTTTAAAGTGGCTGAGGAACTTAAAGTTCCTCTAAAGGTAGCTGTGATATGGCCAACTATTGACGGAAGTAGCAGAAGTGAAACTGCACTGTCACCTTGGAAGAATTTTGTGGATGCAGTTGAAGTTAAAAGGTCTCCATCTTCACCATCGTGGTGGGATCTCTGTAGAATGACAGATAGAGGAGCCATTTTAGTGAGACCTGATGAGCACATTGCTTGGCGTGCAAAGTCGGGAACCATGAATGATCCTATTTATGAGCTCAAAAAGGTTTTTCATGTTGTACTTGGATTGTAGTCGAGCACGCTTAGTTCAAAATATGTATTTGCACTTGTAGATACATTGAACCGAGTTGCTACATTTATAGGCGTTTTGATTACCGTTACAATTAGTTTTTACATATTCATCTTTATTAATCTATTTTTTCCTCTCTTTCGATGTCAGACAGAAAATTTCCTATTGATGCCTTCTCATTTTATATATGAGATTTTTTCTTTCTTTCTTTCTTTGTTTTTTCAGCTGTAGACAGTTTAAAGATTCGATGCACAATACATTAATGTTGCGTGACATGTTTGATAAGGTAAACAGGTTAATACTTAGCTGAATTAAGGGAAAAAAATAAGTTACAATACTTTGTGCTAAACATATAAATGATTAGGCACTGCTAGGCAAGTGCAAGATTACTGTGACTTTTCTTCAACTGCAACTGATTAGTGAAATTTACAATGCATCAAAACACTGCAATCAATAATGCAGCTTGAAGCTAGTTTAAACTTCATATTCATTCATACAGGAAGAAGGTACATCACTACAAGAATATGTGACTTGTATCAGAAAATGCACTATATTTTGGAGCCAAAAAGGGATAAATCTGAATCCTGATCCAAGTTATAACCGTAGAGATATATCATCGGTCAAAATTGCTGTTCAGAATGACCTATTGAAGCATCAAGGAGGACTCCATGATCTAGTGACCAAATACATAATTGTTGCTAAACCAACTCCCAGTAGCGCACCAGCAACTACCTAAAGTAGAAAGCAAATTTCAGAAAGAATCATGATGTTTTGCTTAGAACTCGTGAAGCTCTCGTGTATACGGGGGACATGATACCGATAAAACAAGTCAGATGAAGAGAGAGGGGGTCTAACATGGCCTATTTTAGTTGTTAAACATCTAGTTCTTTTATTTCTTCTAGCAGATCTAATAGCGAATGAATCAAACAGAGTGGAAAATAAATTTATGAAGCTTGTTGAAAGAAAATGAAAAACCGTTCATGGAAATGTTCAAATCTGGCACAGGAATAGGGCCAGAAAAGAAATGAGAGGTGTAAAATGGTTTAACATCCTTGACTAAGATCCAAGAACTTGCGTTTCAGTTCTTGAAAACTGAGATCAACATTGTCCCTTAAAACATTACTTATAACCATCAAAATTCTCATTTACAGCATAGAATTGAACCTGGGGAGGAGTGTGACCAAGAAGTTCGCGGAGTGGTCTGCTCTCAGCAAGAGGATGCTCAGACGGAAGTTCTTCACATACAATCTGTCAATATCCACTTCAATCTATTTGCACGAGTACAAACCCACAGCAGTAAGAACCACGTACCTCTGCTTGACGTCCAGCCTGAAGTCTTACACCAGTTGCATCATACATCACCTGCCAAACAATGCTCGTGTAAAAAAACTGCCGTAAACAATGTTGACTAAAATTAACAACCAAAAATTGGATATCGGACAGATTGATGATGGGTGACAACCAAACCCAGTGCCAATAAGTATCCATGATCAAAGGTGACGGCACCGTACAAGTTAAATGTACATGTGTTTCTTCAGGAAATGCTGGCACTTTTCTTTAGACTAGTTTACGCACGTGCAATGCAC
>CAIGRO010235309.1:0-12150 GCA_903798355.1 Fraxinus baroniana | reverse complement strand
TCATCACACAATATTTAGCTTATATATGTACACAAATGTTTGTGAAATGACATCGTAAAAAAATAGTTTAAGACGTAACTCAACTCGCGTCTTATTTTTGAGTGGTTCATTGAACTTTGTTTTGTCACAACGAAATTATAACTCATTCATGTCATTTAATTCAATTCCATTAGCTGCAAGCAAGCTAATGATATAGATGTTGACATGATAGTAAATATTATTTGAAAACAATCTATCAATTGTCAAGTTATTGAATTTTGTAATGCTAACTTATTTGAGATGAAATTTTAAATTAAATGAAAACAAAAACAAAAAAGTGTAATTATATTCACTCCACATATTTTGTCAACTATACCACATTTAATTGAAATAAATGTATCTAGCTTTTACTCATTTTCGCACTAATACCCTCAAATTTTTTTGTCAAATTCCTATAATCAGCCTTGTATTAATTTGAACATGTTGTCACTAATGACAGTTTTCGTCTAGAAATTTTTTTAGGCCGACTTAAAATGACTTAATTGCCTCTTTGCAATTATAAATAATTGAAATAAACGACAAATATAAAAGTTTGAAATAATTTACCCCTCATTCAATGCATGTCAATCGAAATATTTTGAACAAAAATCGCCACCATGGACGAGATGTGTAAATTAATTGAAGATCATGGATAAAAATGCAATAAAAAAAAGAGTTAAGCACACAAGTGCAAAAGGTACAAATATTAGGGACGTTATTACAATTAAAACGGGGTGCAAATAATAAAAATTGTTATAGTTTGAGTATAAATTGAATAATGATGATTGTACACCATGCCATACAGCATGGTGTACAGCCCCCTCACATGTGAGGAGGGCCCACCATGAATAAAAAATCCGTGGGCCCCCCCTCTATGTGAGGGGGTTGTATACCATACTGTATAAGTATGATGTACATGTAGTTACCCAACAAAAAACTAAGAGAAATAAAATAAATATAGGTTCTATTTGGTAGAAATTAAAATCTAAATTTGAAGAAGTCAAAATCAATAATTAATTTAACTACATATTATATGAAATTCACAACTTTTCAACTATACATTTCATTAAATTTTATCAAAAACTAGTCCCAATTTTGTAGGGATTAAACTATAGATTTAATCTAAATCAAAGTTAATAATTAATTTTAATCATACAAATTTCATCAGTTTTTATCAAAATTTACTAAGCTCCCGTTTGGTGCACATTATTGACAAAAGAATGCATTTTTTTTGTTGATGTGATAGCGAGTATGTGGTTGAAAAAGAATGAAATGTTATTGATGTGATGAAAAATATTATTTTATTGAAAAATGTGTGTCAAAATGAAAATGAAAATTTTAATATGTACTATGGTTAAATACAAAAAAATAAAAATAAGGAATACATTTTTTTTTTTTTGTGGTGGCGAATCATTTTTTGGTTGATGTGATGAGGAATATGTGGTTGAAAAAGAATGAAAAGTTATTAATGTGATGGAAAATATTATTTTATTGAAGAATGTGTGGTTGAAAATGAGTAGAAGAATGAGAATGAAAAAAAAAATGTAGCCCAAACAGGGGCTAAAAATCTAGTTTTAATTATCATTAAATAAGATCATACTAAAAATCTAATTGTAATCCTTACCAAATATGAGCACAACTTTATTATTGTGGTTTTTGTCCTTGCAACCACTTGTGCAATAAAATTAAGTATTAATATATATGGTACCGAATGGGTTACCCCCTCAAACAATGTGTGCGGGCTCAAACAATGTGTATTTAAAAATTCTGGCTTGTGGTCCCCACCTCCTAATGTGAGTGAGGTGTAAAAGATTCGGTATAAAAATTCGGTACATGTAGTATAACCCTAAAATTAAAACGTTGAAGACCAAATTACTACTCAAGGGCCAAATTAAAGAATGAACTCACAGACACAGAGAGAGAGAGAGAGGGGAGGGGGAAGTGGAGAGCATTTCCGATACCTTCTTTTGAACGCGTAAGGCGTGATCTTGCCGGAGGGGTCATGAGCTGCCCATCCTGAAACAGTCTGAGTGTGGTTTGGAGTTGTTTGAGCCATAAAAAACACACACACGCACGCTAAAAGAGGGAAGAGAGAGAGAGAGAGAGAGAGAGAGGTGGTGTAGTGAACACCTTCAAAAATGCACTATTTATTTATGGTTGGAGCGTGGAGTGTGGAGGGACCAAGTTAAAGCTGTCATAATTTCAGTGTAGTTGCACTGGTAAGAAAGTGGTTGGACTCATTCATATTTATTATCAATACGTAGCTGCCCGGTTATTGATGAGTGAATGGCATTCGTTATTCAATTCATGCTACTTCAACATCAAAATCGACATAAAATTTGATATAATATCACGTAACATTTTATCATTAAACAGTTTAAAATACGGCCAGCTTTTCTTTTCTTCAAACCCTCATAAATTATCCAAAAGGTTCCTTCCCATCACTATTCTATAAACTTGTGGAGCTTAATTCGTAGTGTTTCAATTTTCAAAATCATCTCGTAAATGACTATATTGGAACATTTAAATATTTTCTACCGCAGGATTCTTCATGAGCTTATAAAAGGATGATAATGAGGCTAAAACTAAGATGTCATACCATGTACTTCACCATGAAGAATTTATGAATGATTTAATTTAAAAATAGGTAAAAATAAGTGTTAGATAAGTGAACAGTAATTTTATGTTCATTAAAATATGTGATTAAAAATTATATTCGACCATTTATTAATAGTTTATAACTTTCAATACGTCCCCTCAAATATAAACTGTGGACACATGCCCAATAAAAATAGATGGTAATTCTAGTCTTCCGCATGGATTTGACACCACATTAATTACGACGAAGCTAGCACCTTGCGAGCTAGGACGATCGTCCATGTTGGCTCTGCCCAAAAAATGAGTGTATATATATTGGGCGGCAGTACAAACGCAGGCGCACGGTTTGAACCCGTGGCAATATTGAGAATGAGGTAATCTTGCAACGCTTTCCAAATATGAAACATCGGAGAATGTAGTTGACTGAACTTACAATTACGGAGTAAGGTTATATCATGTATTTGATATTGTATTTTTTTCCTAATATTTTGGATTGTATTTATTATATTTTCATATGTATATGATTTTTACTTTTTAGCACATTTATATATCAATTGACCCTAATTGAATCGAGATCCTGAATCCGTCCATAACCTCATCTAATAGCATAAGCATAAATTGTTGAAAATCGTATATATTTATCATAAATTTTATTCATGTTTGGTTCTAATTTTTTTTTTTCAAATTTATTTTCAACCATACATTTTATAAGATTCAAAATTTTTATCAATTTTTAAACAATACATTTCAACAACTTTTATTTTAAGTTTATTAAAAAAATTGATTATTAACAAAACCCAAGAGGGCTTTATTTTCTGACACAAAGGAGGCCAATAATGGAGAAATCTACATCAATCAACCACCACGAATCATTTCCTATTTGTGGCCAAAAACCAAGAAAAATAAAGGAAAGTTGGTTATCATTTCCTATTTGTTACAATTTAATCCAGTCAATCATAAGAAAATGCACTGCAATTTCTATGGAAAATTTAAAATTGACCAAAAAGATGGTTTAATATTTTTATTACGATCAAAAGAATGAGAAGCTTGGATTCATTCCTTTGGCAAGTTGTTATTCCTTTCCTAGAATAAACTTCCAAACTATTCTCAAACAAATTAGTCCATGTTTGGCAATCATTTTTATTATTATTATTTTTTTTTTGTGGAAAATAGAGTTTTAAATAGTGATTTTTTAAGATAATGCGTCGTTAAAAGTGGAAATTTTTTTTGAATTTTAGAATATTTTGTTGTTTGAAAATAATGATTGTCAGGGGCTTAAATTAGTCACTTTGAATTTCATTAGGGCCCCGTTCGGTACAGCTTAAAATNATTATTATTTTTTTTTTGTGGAAAATAGAGTTTTAAATAGTGATTTTTTAAGATAATGCGTCGTTAAAAGTGGAATTTTTTTTTGAATTTTAGAATATTTTGTTGTTTGAAAATAATGATTGTCAGGGGCTTAAATTAGTCACTTTGAATTTCATTAGGGCCCCGTTCGGTACAGCTTAAAATTCAATTAAAATTGAAAATATGGTCGTTATTGGGCCCCACTCGTCTAATAAAAGTCAATAATAACGACCAATTTTTCAATTTTAATCCGATTTTAATCTCTACCGAACACGCTCTAGATGTCTTCTGACAAGGTTCTTGTGATCTAATGGGTAAATTAGGGGTGGAGTCCACAACCTTTCAACTAGCATGGTTATAAATTCTAAACCTTTAAAAGTGAAGTTTATTGTCTCCGACCTACGTAAATATGTGGATTTGGATTTCTATATGACCGAAATCATGAGTGTGGGCATTAAAATCACATCCAATTTTAAATGATGCACAACTAGATGATAAGAATAGTCAAATAACTTAACATAATAACATTTACCTTCAATTCAAGTGAAAGTCGCGCGCAATTTTAACATCCAAATTAATGATTTTCATCACGTAAAGACCCAAATTCCCATATTTAGGGCCCGTTTAGCATGATTTTTAAAAATGTCAAAAGGCGCACTTAGAGACCAAAATACAACTTTTGGACCCGTTTTGACTAATTTTATGAAAATACTGCTTATAATTAGAAGAGTTTTTAGAGAAAGTTTGATTGTTGATCCAATGTGACTTACTCTAAAAGTATTTCTGAAATAAAATGTACTTCAAAAATTATTTTTCAAACAAATATTAAAATAACTTCCTCCTAAATCTCTTCTAAAAAAAATGTCAAACAGGCTCTTTAATATGCGAGGATACAAAATCTCACTTTCGAAAGCTAAGGACCTATAACCACACCAAGTAAAGGATGAAGAGACCCAACTTTGATTTACCCTTACACTATTTCATTCTTATATTGAAACAAGATTAAACACTACACTAATAGTACTAAACTAATTCAGTAACATACATTTAAAAACGATGACTTACTATAGACATTATGTTGTATGTTGTAGCAGTTGAACATTACGATTCCCGCCTGTCACCTCTAATGAACTGCCATTAAATATGCTGCTATTTTCCATTCACATGGCAACAGGCCCTCATTGGTAGATGATAATAAATGCATTGGCCTTTTTAATGTGATTTTGGGAGAAAAATAGAAAATGTATTTTGAAATAGTGATTTTTTAAAAAATATATAGTTAAAAGATAAGGAAAAATTCTGAATTTACGTGTAATATTATTTTATGAAATAATGTATGATTGAAAATGAGTTTTAAAAAAAAAAATTGAAAAAAAAAAATAAAATTGGATCCCAAATAGGAGCTATCTCTAAGGGCCTACTTAGGATTTTTTATTTTTATTTTTTTCCTACTTTTGACTGATTTTGGGTGGCACCGTTAATAAAGGATTATAAAAATCGGGGATTGCTAGTTTTTTTGACACCGATTTTGAGTTTTTAAAACCATCTAAAATTAGTGTAGTATAATTTTGACAGGTTCTCTCAACCCACCGAATCGACGGATTTTTTCTATTTCTCATGTTATCTTCTAATTTTACCATTTATAAAACAATTTTTTCCAATCAAAATATTTTTCTTCAAAATTAACTTGTAAATAAAATATATTAGCTAAAAAAATTATTTATAAGTAGGAAATTACTTATAAGTAAAAAGTCAATTTTATGTGAAACAAAAATCAATTATAAAATAGAGAAAGCTACTTATAAGTAACAAATTTACTTAAAATTATTTAAAAGTATAAAACTAACTTATAATTGTAAAATTTATTTCTAAATAAAAATATTAACTTCAAGTTATTTAATTTCTTAATTTAAATATTAACTTACACGTAAAAAAATTACCTAAAAGTAAATATCACTTATGAGTATGAAAATTTATATAAGAAATTAAAAATTGAAAGTTTTACAAAATGACATATATGTAATTTTATTCTTTAAAAAAAAAAACTCTGAACTGTTGAATAATAAACTCCAAAACATAGATTGGACAATTTTGAAAATAGCTAAGAAACCATTCAAAATCAATCCACTCATAAACGCTCAAAATTGGTACTTTTAAAATGCTCACAACTGATACGTCGAAACTTCCAAACGAGCCATAAACATTTCATAGCTTTTTCTTATCCTTATGTAAAAGAGTTATATTGAAAATATACGCTTGCCTTTCTTTTAAAAGCCAAACCGCCGAGTATTTATTGACCAAAAGGAAAGGGACATCAATGATAATTATATTTGCACTGCAATTTTTGTTTTGAGTAATTATATTTATACTAAGATTTTTGTTTGGATCATTATATTCACATCACATTTCTTTTTTTAAATGTACCATATTTTAATTGCATTAAAGGTCTCTAACATTTACTTATTATCATAATTATGTTCTCAACATTTTTCATCACATTCTTTTCCTCGATCCATCATTAATTGGTACATATTGTCCCCATGACAACTTTTGTCTGAAAACTTCATTAGTATACTTTAAAACAAAGATCAAATATTAAGCCGCACTTTTCTATTTGTTATATTTTGTTCATTCGAAAATGTGAGGGGTAAATAAGTATTTTTACGTCCTCAAAACAAACGTTGTGAAAGAAACTGTAATCGAGGATGCAATTAAAATTTTGAAAATGTAGTGTCGAATGGTCACAATTTTTTGTTTGTTGCACTACATTTTAATGTAATGAAGATTCTCAATTTTTCCTCATTATTAAATTTATGTTCCCAACTTTTTCGTCAAATTTTTAGCATTAACTTTTAGTTAATTGACAAATCTTATCCATAATGACGATATTGTCAAATATTTTATTAGTGCACTTAAAAATGAGAGAAAATATTTTGTTAAACTTTTGTATTTTGTACTTTTGCTTTGATTCTTTTAAAATATAGAAGGCAAATTGGCATTTTTATGCCCTATTAATAGATTATTGTTAATTATTTGAAGAATGAGGAAAGCTAGAGATTGTTCAGTAAAAACTAGAAGTGTGTGATATAAATAATCAAGTAGTAAATGGACTTGGACAGTTCGGATTCTCGTCCCACGAATATTTGTTCTACTATTGATTTAACTTCGCCTAGCATATATTTAAGTAAAAATAAAATCAATAGTTTGTAATTATCATTCTAAAATTAATAAACTACAATAACAATTTAAAAAAAATTGCAAATAGATTATTTGGATCTTAACTTATATATGAAAAGCTTCATGATGTTAGCCTAGTTATCCCCTTAATCCTAATTATGAAATTCTGAAAAAAAAAAAAAAAAAAAATCAATTTCATGTATCTAGACTAATTAATTGATCTACATCTCTTGGGTTTAAACTAATTGTGCTTAATTAAGTTAATTCAATATATCTCTATATGAATCTGATTAAGTCTTAACTAAACACGATCAATTATAAAGGAATTCTAAATGAGGGTCGTAAAATTACTAAATATGTATATCTAACTTCTGCCCATATCAGATTTACAACGTGATTTAAACAAATTTCTCATCTTTCATATTGTTACGGTTCACAAATCAATAAAATAACGACCAATTATTTCAGAGCATGAAGAATAGAATTAAAAAAACATTACACAAATATTAATTGAAAATTGAAACTTAGAAATGACCGTAAAGATCAAAACTAGGTTACATAAATTATCTTAACTAAATTCGACAACAAGCCCCCACCCCCCTTGGCCCTTGGGGACGGTTTGGGCACGGCAACTAGGCTGCATTTTGCTTACCCATTCGCACTAGGGGCTGTCGCCCACTTCAATTCCGTGAATTCATTAATTTGGTCCTCGAAATTGAATTGAATGGCAGCTCACTTTGGCCATAACTTGGCCATTTATATGTACATTAAAAGCAAGTTTGTACTTATTTTCTTCTTTGATTTGAATCTGTAAAAAACTAGATTTCATATCAAATTTGGAGAAGATAACAGTTGTGAGCTTGAGCAACTCCATGGCGATTTACTTGGACAAATTAGTCTTTTCTCAAGTAAATGATTGATCTTTTTGATACAATGATCATATAATTCTTTGTTCATTTGAATATGACGAGATTTGGTAGGAATCCTTGATTCATGAAAGTCAGTATTGTAAGGAAATGAGACAATATGTTTCTTTCTATTCTAGAAAGCATTGGCAATAGTAGCTCTTATCTCATTCTCAATTTGATTTTGAAAATAATATTTTTTTTCTTTAATTGAAGAATTTTGTAATTGCTTCTCAATTTTTTGAATTTTGATTTCTTATTTGAAAATTTGAATGTGCTTTTCTTGAAATTAATATTATTGATAATTTTTGAAATAGACGCTTCTTTAAGGAATTGACATCCTTATAAGAAGGAGAGTTTGTAAATTTGAAAAATATTTTTTGATCAAGAATATTTGTAGTAAGACCTTTTGAATCTGCTTGAAAATGGTATATTTGAACAATAAAGGTAGTACCAAATATGACTTCTTAGTCTAAATCCTTGACTAAGTAGAAAATATTTTTGAAATAGATGTTTGAGTTACAAACATAGGCTTTTGAAAGCTTGTATTGAATATTGAGTTTTTTACTACTTTCACTGTAAAGACGTTTAGTGATTTTTTCGAAATATTTTGTAGGGATTAATTCTTCCCTAATGCAATTTTGATCAGCTTAGGAATCGATTAAAACTCTGGAGGTGACTTTGAATTCTTTGTTGACATAATGTGACTAGTACGTACCATTTTTGAAGTTGAATATGATTGAAAACATTGACCATTTCTTCTTTTGTTTGAAAAGTGTCATGAGAAGCACGAGAGTTTTCTTCTTCAGAAGAGGAATCATGAATGTTCTCTTGTTCCATAGTTTTGGTCTTTAAGAGAACAACTTCCATTTGAACATCTTTCATTTGACGTTCTAGGAATGTAATTTGAGATTTCAACTCATTGATTTCCGATCTGAGTTCGGAACTGGATGATTTTGAAGATGAGGATCCGATATTAAACCTATTTAATGTGTCTTTCATATTAAAGGGTGTTACCTATTTTGGAGTAGTAGGCAAAAGAAGAGAGAATTTATTCTTTAATTGAGGGTGTTAAATCTTCTCAATTATTTCTCAAATAAGTTCTTACTTAGTAAGAACATTTATGGTCTTGCAACCACAAACTTCTTTAGCTTGACTTGAAGTGGAAGTAGAGGAATTTGAACTAGCTTCAACATCAGAATCTTCTTGATGTTGATAAACTAGTTCAAGTTTAGAATCGGATTCTTCACCTGAACTAGAATTGAGTAGACTCAGAAGTTCAAGTTTAACAGCTTCTTCAATCTAAAGATTATCATTCTTTCCCTTCATAGGACACTTGGAGCAATGATGTGTTTGGTTACATTTCCAACATGTTATGTTTGAAGTTTTATGATTTTGTTTTCTAAACGATTATTGTTTTGAATATTTGGAAGGATAAATTTCAGAAGACTTTTGTTTTTGAAAAGATCATTTTCTCAAAATAAGAAGGAAAACTTTTTTTTTTTTTTTTTAATCTTGAAGAAAGAGGAATGACATTTTGAAAGCCAAATTGATCACATAATAATCCGAGTTCCTTGCGACTCTCAGATCTCTCAGATTTCAATTTTTCTTTAAGTTTGAGATCGTTACATAATGCTAAACCTTCTTTATTAAGAAAATTAATAATGTTGACATAAGTTAGGAGAGCATATGGAATAGTATCGTTATGTTGAAGTTTATTGAATTTCACACTTTTTCAGTAAAGAGTTTGAAAAGTCCAGATATAAATCTTTCTTTCCAAAAAGATTGATTGCAGTCTTCACGAAATAAGACTCTCGTAAATAACATGTCCTTATACTAGCGAAAATCATGAGGTTTTGGACAACTAGAATTTACTAATTTCTCATATTTTCTATCTTGTAGAAGAGATGGAGTCCAATAAAATGTTTGAGAATTGAAAAGACAAGTGTATTGAAACTATCGTTTTGATGATGATCATTGGTAGCTTGAGTAACTTTGTTACGATCTTCGATAGTAAGATAGTTGTTCCACCAGCTTTTCAGCAATCCTATGAAACCACATACTAAATTACCGAAGGCGTTAACCAGAGTATATCTCGACATATTAAGCTATATAACATACGACCATATTTTCGTGTGATTGAAGTAATTGATACTCTGTAAGACCATCAATATTCCATTCAACGATTTCATCGTCCGTATAAGAAACTTGGGGCTCTCCTTTTCCTCATATAACAAATTTGAAAAAGCATGACGAGAGTAGGGATGGCAAAAGGGCAGAGTAGCCCGTCGGCTCGGCTTGCCAAAGTTCGGTTCATGGACGGTTCTCGGGACGAGTACGAGCCCAAATCGAGCTGGGGGTTCCCCGATGAGCCGAGCACGGCTTGACTCATCTCATTGAGCTCGTGAACGGCTAGTGGGCCATGCCCACGAGCCTAAAGTTCACGAGCTAAAAATTGTGAAGAAAAAAGTAAAAAAAACTCGTGGGCTCGGCTCGTGAGCTCTTAAGCTCGTGCTCCTAGCTGAGCTCAACCCTTGAGCTCGGCTCATGCTTGAACAAGTTTGAGATCTGCTCGTCGAGTTTATGAGCTCAGCTTGACCCATTACCACCACTAGACGAGAGTAATAAGCTCGAAGTTTTGAACTTTGATTTGTCAATCTCTTGATATGGGAAGTTTCATTCTCAATAAATAAGCTTCGAGTTCTTCTAGATTATCAGTAGTATTGATATTCTTAGAAGTTCCTAGTTTGAGAAGTTGATTGGCTAGTTCTTGTAGAATGCTTGATTCAACAGACAAAGAATCTCTTTTGAGTTTTGGAGTTCTTTTTGAATCAATACGTTTGAAAATTGTATCAAGAGGTTTCTTCCCATATTTTTTTGAATGAAGTGGCCTCGGAATTAGAATTGGCTTCAATTCTGGATAATTGGAAACACACCGATTGAAGAACAATATTAGTATAATTGTTTTAGGAGTGATGACTTTCTTTTTCATGGCTTTTGAAGATTTTGAAGAACTCTCAACATCGGCATTGATCTCAATCCTATTTAATTGAGAACAGACAGATTGATGAACAATATTAGTATAATTGTTCTGGGATTGAATATTTCTGATATCCTTAGCTGTAGTGCCAGATTCGTCTAGTCCGTCAGTTGGAATTTGCTTGAGAGGTGATGCAATAATTTCAATGCTTCCATGAGAAACATTTATTTCTTGCATCGAGGATGTTCAAATTGAAAACATTGACCAGAAGGAGTCTTTCATGTTTTCTTATTAATAAGAGTATTTTGAATAGATTTGGATTTGATTTTAGCAATTTTTTGCCAAAAACTTAATATGCCCACTCATGAAAACTTAAATCCTCATGAGAATCCTAAAATTCTTCCCATAAAGATTCAATTTTTGAAAACATTGTTTTGAGAATGTGACGAAAAATTTTGACATAAGGAGTTTGATCAATTTTGAACTCAATTTTTTCTATCTATTGTAGAAGAAATGACATTACACCGGCTATCCAATCATTTTGATGGATTAGACGGCATGCTGGGTGAAGTTAGAAAATCATGATTCATTATCTTTGTTAGAAGTATATTGAGTTTTTTAAATGGTTGAAGTAAAATCAACTCGTTTCAACTTGTCTGTAGAAGTTGAAAATCTAGCAGTTTGAAAAGGATTTTCATATCTAATATCAGACTTGGAGGAATAGGACCTTCGGAGATTATTTGATGCTTTGTCAAAAATCACCTTAACATGACCATCAAAAAAGAAAATAATGTGATTAGGAATAGAATAAACATGAGCAGGAATTGTGTTTTGAGCATTTTCAAAATCTCATTCAAGTTCTCTGGATTTAAGATTCCATGGTATCCTTTTGGAATCATAATATTAGAATGAAGATGGTTGAGCTTTACAAGAAGACTTTCTTCTTTGGGAGATGAGCAGAGAACTTGAATATTGAGTTGAGTATTCATAAACTTGTAATATATCATTGTCACACGTTTTATGCAACGTGAATTATACCGCAAGTGTACGGTGTCAAGTTTTGTAATATAATGATTGAGTTAAAAGTGTCGAACCCACATGGATTGTAATTTAATTTCCACCAAG
>CAIGRO010235283.1:0-12568 GCA_903798355.1 Fraxinus baroniana | reverse complement strand
GGGTGACCCCCTGGGAAGTTTTATCAGGAAGCGTGCGAGTGAGGACAAAGTACGCTGCAAAGATCCATGTTGGTACAGTGGGGATCGTACGTCATCGATTTAACGGTCGGGACAACCCATTAAGTGGGACCCTGGTCGTTACAACACAACTTACTATATTTTGAAAAATGACCAAGTATTACAACAATGTATCACCAGGTTCCGACTTAGTGAAAGTTGGAGCTGTTACCAATGTTCTTTTAAGTTCTCGGATGGCTGAATCACATTCTTCATTCTAATCAAAACTTCGATTGCCCCTAAGAACTTTGAAGAAGGGAAATCACTTGTCTGCTGTTCGAGATACGAATATGTTCAAAGCCGCCACCCGACCTGTTAATTTCTGAATGTCCCTTTTATTCTTGGGGGTTCTATAGAGACCGAGGTCTTGATTTTGTCAGGATTGGCCTCTATCCTTCTGTGTTTGATTATAAAACCTAAGAACTTGCCTGAAGCCACTCTGTATGCACATTTTGTAGGATTGAGTTGTATATTGTATTTTCGCAATGTAGCGAAGACTTTCTCAAGGTTAGTAATGTGACAATTTAGTTGCTTGCTTTTAACTACCATGTCGTCCACATATATCTAGATGTTCTTTCCTATCAAGTCGACAAAGACCTTATTGATAAGTCTTTGATATGTTGCTCCTACATTCTTCAATCCAAAAGGCATGACCCTATAACAGTATATGGCTGAATCGGCCATGAACGGGGTCTTTTCTTGATCCCCCTCAGCTATAAAGATTTGGTGATGTCCAGAGAAGGCATCCAGGAAGCTGTATAGTTTATGACCTGACGTGTTGTCAACAATGCTATCAATTCAGGGTAGAAAGTAGCTATCTTTAGGGCATTCTTTGTTTAAGTTAGTGAAGTCGATGCAAACGCATCACTTTACACTGGCTTTCTTGCCAAATACAACATTGGCGAGCCAATCGGGATTCCCGAATGAATTGTGCATTAACGAGTTTAGAAGTTTCTTCTCGTATGACCTCTCGCTGTTGAGGAACAAACTATCTCTTCCTTTGTTTGACAGGTGTAGTATCTGGATTTGTATTAAATCTGTGTATTGCAACTTTGGGGTCAATTCCAGGCATGTCTTCAACTTTCCAAGATAATACGTTAATGTTGCAGGAGAGACGGCTGATAAGTTCAACCATGGCTATAGCATCATAATCTTGACCAACGGTTACTTTTCTACCAAGCTCGAGCTCGACCTCGCCTAATTCTTCCACTTGGACGAGTCCCCCAATGTTCTCAAGCTCGAACTCCAACAGTTGCATGACGTCAGCTTTGATTTCTTGAACGCTGGTAACGTAGCATTGTCTAGCCACCGTTTAACTTCCCCGAACTACCCCAACCTTATTACTTGTAGGAAATTTCATTGCTAGGTGAAAAGTTGAGATAATGGCTTTAACTCTATTAAGCAGTAGCCTTCCGAGTATGTCGTTGTAAGCTATGGAAGCACGGACTACAAAAAAGTTGTGATCTATATTACCTGTTTCCCTTCTAATCCAAAAGTGAGAGGTAACCCAACAATGCCTTATGGAATGATGAATCTACTTCCAAACCCCTAAAGGAGGGTTTTGACTGGCTTGAGATGTTTGGCTATAAAACCCATCTGAATGAGAGCCTCATGGGATAATACATTAGACGCGCTTTAATTAACCACCAGAATTCTTCTTACCTCAAAATTAGCAATGATCGCCAATACAACTAAGGCGTCATCATAAGGAAAAGATATTCCTTTTAAGTCCTTTGATCTGAAAGTCTTCCATATTACCAAGATCTACGTTTGAAATTGATGGATACTGTCTGCGTACTGTTTATGCTCACTGCTCGAGTCCCCTCCCGAAATTGTCCCTCTAACGATTATATTAATGGTATTTGCAATTGGTTGCTTATTTCTCCCATCTTCAAGAGCTTTATCCTTATTTTGATTATTCCTCTTACTCTTATCATGGCTGGCGTAAGCACCCAGAAAACCCCTCTTGATGAGAGCTTCAAATTTTCATTTTGGGGCAAAGCAATCTTCGGTCGTGTGCCCATAATCTCGATGAAAATCGCAGTACTTGCTTTTGTCACGGGTTTCCGGCAAAGCTCGCAAACTTGGAGACCATTTCAGCTCTTTAAGGTCTTGATCTCCATCAAAATGTTAGACCTGGTGATGTTCAATTAAGTGAAGGATGTAGGAGGGGGGTTTTGCCTTGGCTTACCCCGAAAAGGATCCAGATGCAGGTTAGACTCATACGGCCTTTTCTACTCGAGCTTACTTGATGATGGAGTATCTCTCCTTGGAAACATGGTTTCCTCCATGTTAATGCATTTATCAGCTCAGGTAAGTAGGTCGGTCACTGATTTGGGAGGGGTCTTTGACAAAGATATCTTGAACGCTTCACATCTTATGGAATATGTTAAGGCAGATACGATGGCTGTGATATGTAGATCGAGAATCTGAAGTCTTTCTTTATTGAAATTGCAAGGTTTTTCATTGGATGTTTGAATACAACATGAACTGATTTTCGGTACCTAAAACAAAGGTATCGATATGTGTTCTCGTCGCCCCTCTAATACTTAAGTTAGAGAGAGAATTTATGGGAAAGGCTATATGCTGAAATATGTAAAAAGTGCATGAATAATGAACTTGGTCATGTATTTATAGATGTTGGTGATGGAGTTCTAAAAGGATCCAACTACCTGTAGTCTTTATCCTTATCATGCAAGGTGTTTGTGTTATATTAAACGTATTTAAATTTGAATCAAACTTGTGGGCACTTTGGATTGGGATAAAGGTTATGGTGAGTCACAATTAGTGTTGGGTTAATGTTTCTAAAAGGTATGATACAAGGACAAGGTAATCGTTATTACAGAGCATGACTCCGACCTATAAGGCCCGACCTCAATGTTTAGCCCGATCTTATTCAATGGATATTTTGACAGAGGTGAGCTCGGGCTTCTGAGCTCTAGTTCGGGGGTGGGGCCATATTTTCTCGTATCAAGTATACCCATCAAGCTTTCAATAGAAAAACACATCAAAGATTCCTTAACAAGCCCATCCTTTATATAACCCGAGATCAAGTAATTATAAGTTTGTCGAGGCATTTCATCAAACACGTGGCCGGCGTTTAACAAGGAAGAATATTTGAGATAAAGAATAAGGAGCTTGGTAGAAATATTAACATGGGGATAATTGAGGCAAGATGTGGGAATGTATCTTTTGGCCATGGCGATGCAAGAGAAAAGACTGTTGGTGGGTTCAATGCTTAGTGAATGGCTGTTGGTAGGTAAATTTTGTTCAATTGAGAACGCAATTCCATAATCGATTTACTTAGGCTCCGTTTGATACGCCTTATTTTCCATGAAAAATAGAAATTTTTTTCCATTTTTCAACTTTTGTAGTGTTTGATAGGCAAAATTTTCCCGGGAAAATGTTTTCCAACATTCCAGAATTTCCACCTTTTTGAGGAAAACAAATTCTTGATGTTTTGATTGGTAAATATTCTTCAGGTTTTTTTTTTTTTGGCAATTAGAAAAAATTCTAAACACAATGGTAAAAGAAATTTCACTTTTATTGACAATTTTCACACAAAACAGTGGTGCTTTTTTTTCAATTATTTTTTTGACAATTGGAACAAATTTTAGATCCAATGGTAGAAAAAATTATCACTTTAATTGACAATTTCCATAAAAACTGAAGCCAAATGGACACCAAACTTTTAACATTTTTCATGAAAAATTATACCAATCAAATACAATTAATTACAATTCTCAGGTAAACAATTTCTATGAAAATCAATTTCCTGTAAAACATTTTCTTTCCACCCATTTTTCACATTTGCAATCAAACGGACCCTTAGTGAATAGTAGCCCATGTTTGGTACCGATTAAAATTTAGATTTTAATCTAAATCAAAATCAACAATCAATTTTAATCACATATTTCGTAGGTTTCACAACTTTTCAACCACAAATTTCATCATCTTTTATAAAAATTCACTAAAAGTCTAATTTTGATCCTTACCAAACAGGGGCATAATATTATTTTACACCATAGAAGCTTATTTTTAATCACATATTTAAAAAAAAAATATTTTTTCGCAAAATCGCTTAAAAAATGAGATTCACACGCGATGGTGAATTTGGGTTTTAAGAATTTTACTATGAGACTGAAAGTTCAATTACGTGACTTACGTCCAACTTTCATTTCGTGTGGTATAATAAGTTTGGAACGAATGTGCCTAGAAAAATAGGTGATAGGTGTATAAAAAAAAAGTAATTTCTTTATAGAAAATATATAGAACAAAATGAAATTATAAATAAACAAAAACATTAATATAGAATTATCGATTAGAAAATAAAAGTTCAAGTTCAGAAAGGCTGACTTTTTGGAGAGTCGTGTCAAAGACGATGTCATAAAGTCTTGTGACCTCGTTATCGTCTGAGTGATATTGAAATTACACGATTTCAAGATAAAAGTTTACGAACTCTGATAATAGCACATTTATTATATTTTTCACCCATTAATATTCGTGTTTCAATGATTATTTGACATATAAATACAATAAGTACTTCTATATCTTCGTTTATGTTGCAAAACAAGTGAAAAATGATCAAAATGGAAGAAAGTGAAAGTTCTACTAGGCGCCCGCCTAGGCCAAATCGCAGAAAAATTTTCAATTTCCTAATTTACGTCAAACTCTTATTGAAATAACCTCTCTCTCAACTTTTCAACCCTAAAAACTTCCCAAAAAATGAGAGAACGCCCCCATATACCATTATTCTTCTTATTTACTCAAGAACCTCATGGAGAACTAAATCCATTGGTGAAGCTTGGAAGGAACTCGGTGGGTTTTGGAGAATTCATCGTTCCGTCACTCATGTAATATGTTTTTATCGATTAAACAATTCTAGAATTCAGATTTCCTTTCAATTTTCTTGTTTTAAAATTGGCTTTTCCTTTATTAAATTCGTTATGGATCTAGTCTTGTTTTTTCCATTGATTAATTGAAATAATTGTTGAGTTTCAATTTCGATTGTTTCATTGGTGTGATTTAATTACTGCTATATATATATATATATATATATATATAGTAGCTCTTTAGATCTAATTTCAATGAATAATTTGAAATTATGCTATATGGAATCTATGTTTTGGAATTACCATAGAATTGATCGAATATTGTATGCCAAATTTTCTGATTAGAGTATTAGGATAAAGATCTCTAATTGAGTAGTATGAATNTGCAGCGAGTATTGTATGCCAAATTTTCCGATTAGATTATTAGGATAAAGATCTCTAATTGAGTAGTATGAATGAGTGATTTACGTTGACGGATCCAAACCAATCGAGAAAATTCCAGCGCTTCACTATTATGACATTGATTTTTGAATCCAATTTAATTCGATAAACAACTAAATTCACACAATTTGCAAGAAGAACCCCAAGACTTGATCCTTTGAGTTAAATTTCCATCTCCCTGTGGAATCGACACTCCAAAGTTGTGCTACAACTACCGCATTATACTTTGAGAGTAATCAAACTCAAATCTAGTTCTCCTTCAATTTGCATGACCATAGGGAGAGATTTAACAAGCATTCTTCTTGTTGCCCAAAAACACTAATATAACATTTACGTATATAATATATGAATAGATGTGTTCTTATTTTTTTGGTGAGTAGAAATCTTCTTCGAGTAATCCTTTTTATAGATGCACCATATATGAAATAATAACATGAATAATCTATATAATAATAGGAGGAGTTGTGAATATATATAGGAGTTAGGAATATTAATCGTGCAGTAAGTTATAGTCAAAGAATTAGATCTCATAATGGAAGGTTACAAGCTTTATATAAAAAAAATTCTCTAACAATAACTAGGCTGGGGATAAAGCCGCTTTGATGTCGATTGTCTACCGAGTTTTGGTAACAATGAAACATTAATATTACCTCAAATTACAAAGATTTGTGTAAAGAGAAGCTTGACTAGTTGAGGATGATTCAAGTAAGTTGTTATACATGTCATTACATTCCCGAGTATCATGGATGGCTGCCTAAACTGGTGCTATATAGCATTATTTTTTCAAGAAATAGGAATATGGTGACCCATAATCTTGTCTACTACGCTACTCATTTCCTAATGACAGTTCACATAGTACATATTTTATTTCCTCTTTTATTCGCAATAATTTGAGTTAAGAAAGCACTAATGGTCACCGTTTTTAACATTCATTCCGAATTTCTATTTAGGTGCACTAGTTCAATAGCAAGAACTTACATCCCAGATTTTCCATTATTAAACTGCCAATCTTGATAGATAAACTAATTCCAAATAGGAAAGTGAGGGAATTCAATTGCTACTAAAAAGTTATTTTGTTGGATATGCAGCATGTTTAGCAATGCCACACTGCCAATCTTGATAGATAAACTAATTCCAAATAGGAAAGTGAGGGAATTCAATTGCTACTAAAAAGTTATTTTGTTGGATATGCAGCATGTTTAGCAATGCCACACATGCCTTCTTTGGCTTTGATGCCCCTTTGCACCCTGACGTACCCTTTTTCCCCCCAGTCTGGACCCCAAGAATTCTTCAATATCCAATTCTTAGTACCATCTATACTTGTACCATACCCAACTACTGCAGCAATGTGATTTAGATCGGTCCCACACTTGCCGGTTAGAGTCCCATTCTTGTAGAACTGGAACAGACTTCCGTCAATTGCAACAGAGACAGGTTGGTTAGCCACGGCCTTTAACAGTGCTCTCTCATTATTTTTTGGAATACGGTGATGGCCAGTTATCATTGCTACAAGAGAGGATGACTTAATACCACTGCAATTTCCTTTTTTTGCCCGATAAGGATAGTTTTTGTCTGAGGCGAGGCCACGATTTTTCTTAACAAATTCAAAAACTTGCTCCATCCAGCCACCATTGCAGGCATCAGAAGTACTTATACAATCTATTATTTGTTGCTCAGATAACGAAGCTAAATTTCCAGTTTTGATCTTAACAAGGCCTTCAATAGCAGCCACTGCTCCAAATACCCAGCAACTTCCTACATATTCATAACAAATAGGATTACTTAATGAAGGATGAAAGGAAAGATGATTGTTGAAGCATATTAGTAAACACAGTTTGGTATCAATATGACTAACCACATTGTCCTTGGTCCTGAACAGGGGTAACGGCTCCCCTTGCTCTCCAGTCAAGACTAGCTGGTAGTGCTTTCACTTTTTCGAACATGAACGAGGTTGTTGATGATGTCTGAAAGGATGGTGTAGAGTTTCTGGTGTACTTAGCAAGGAATTCTTCATTGGTCAAGTCTGCAAATTTGTTGATCCCAAGCTCGTATTTGTTATTAGCAGCTCTGGTGAAGCTTTCTATGTACTCCACATTGTCTTTGAACACCTTAAATCGCATCTCTTTCTCTTCATTACTCTTGTGAATGCATCTATGTTGAGCCATCCATTGCTCATGTTTTATTGACATGTCATGATCGTTAGATGAGCATGATGTTTCCTGGTAAAACGATGTTGCAAAAATAAAGAGAAGAATGAGAAAACAATTTTCTTGAAGAGAAGCCATTGTATGGAAAAATCTATAAGATTCTGCATGCAAAGGATACCTTCCTCTTTAAAAAGTTGATAAACAGATATAGAGTTCAGAGTTGTTTAGAAAGAATAAACCACATGCTGGTTAGGCATCTAATAGGGTATTACATATGTTTGCCATCTAGGATAGTATTTGCCTTCCATCTATATAGAACTTTTTTAACATATAGCAATGATGGTATA
The DNA here is from genome assembly GCA_903798355.1 of Fraxinus baroniana. Classification (NCBI taxonomy): domain Eukaryota; kingdom Viridiplantae; phylum Streptophyta; class Magnoliopsida; order Lamiales; family Oleaceae; genus Fraxinus; species Fraxinus baroniana. The sequence continues at coordinate 4,744 of CAIGRO010235283.1, read as the reverse complement.
TCCGATAAATCTGCACGGTGTGTGCAATGTACAGTTTCTATGGTTTTAGGTATTTGTTGAAATTGATAGCAATGCACAGTGTGTGCATTATTCAGTTTCCATAGTTTTAGGGATCAGTTGAAAGCCAGTTGTGTGCATCCATGAGTTCTTCAGTGGCTGACCCAAAAACTCCTTCCATCATCAATTTCAGTGAAAATATTCATTGTAATCCATAAATTTCGATGTCCAAACTACCTTAGGAGATTTCAGTTTGAACTCTCCTTATCAAGCTACACCTCATGGGCTTCATAGATATTATAACCTATGTCTTTCCCTATTCTTGAAAAGACGGGCTTGTACTGGAAACAGAATATTACGAGGCAAAATCCCATGACTAGCTTCCACGTTTTATTTTATTTTTAACTTTTAAAAAGAAAAATCTGAATTTTTCGAGTATAAATAAAAACTGAGTTTACAGATCGAGACAAGCAGCTTCACCTGTAAGGCCTTGGTGTCAATTTCAAGTCATCTTGTTTCTCCTCAGGTTGCACAAACCTGGATAGACTATTTTTCTCTTTTTAGGAAGATAATTGAGAGTGATCTCCAGCTCATTTCATAATAGGTATGTGCTCAGACAACTCACTCTAGAGTACTTCATATGCAAACTCAGGGACATTGAAGTAGATTATCTCATGATTTTCAATCATCTCAAGCCCCGTGCCAAGAATATTAGGGAGTTACTGATCTATTTTCGTGGTCAAATCAATGGTAGCCTTGACATTTTTATAAAACTAAAATTCCAGTGAATGCTTATAAAACTCAAGGCACATGCAACTGCGGGTGTTACTGATGCAGGAACACATTTTAATAGTTGTAACCAATAAATATGTAAGATGACAATATTCGAAATTTTTTTTACCATTTTCTCACAAATGCTGCCCGGCATGGAAAGCTTCTAAACCAGCATCAGTCCCAACCCAAGTGAAGAAAATACCTTCCAATATTCCCCTGCCTCTGTAGCACTAAGACTAGCATGGAATTCAATAGCAATAGCAGTTGATTCTATAGAAGTCTTCTATCCAACAACTCCTAGGCAAAAAAGGGTTATTTCATTCACTGGTTATTCACGGAGAGATTGGCTTCATGCCTATTCCATTCACAAGAATGCCATCTAAGAGCACCTTCATCAACTCTCTGAGTTGCCTTGTGCTATCCAAATTTCCAGACTCAGCTAATGTATTGGATAATGCAACATATGCCCCAGGTTGACTCATGGCATTATTGGCAGCACTGTTAGCCAACTCCACATTGCCGTGCAGTCTACAAGAACTAAGCAAAGCTGCCCAAAAACATCAGAATCAGGATTTTCAGGCATTTGCTTTACAGATTCTTCCAATACGTTCCAAGAGATCAACCATACAAGCACAGTGCTCCATTCTCAGTTTCACTTGGACAATCTCTATGCATGCTCTGAAAGATCTCCCTTTCTTTAGCAACTAATCCAGCATGGGCACGGGCAGAAACGTCACCAAGAAATGTAACATCACTTGGCACAGTGTGACACACCATTAATATTCTATCTAGGAGCTCAAGTGCTTCATTTGGACTTCCAGGAAACTTCAATTTTTCCTGTATCCATCAATCATAAAAGTCCATGAAAACGCATTCTTTGTGAGCATGTGATCAAAACTTGTCTTGCATCCTCAATTTGCCTACATCAGGAATACATGTCTATCATAGCACTTCCCAATTTTATGTCCATTAAAAAATCAGTTTTCATAATTTGTGCTTGAACTTGCTGATTGATTTCAAAAGCTGAAAACACAGAGCAAGCTCCAATGCCTGCTTAGCTGTTTCAAGTGGTTGCTGTAACCATCATTCATAGCATTTAAACCCATCACATCTTTCTCCACTGACTTCTCATCCACGTCTTCAGCATCATTCACACGCCAATAATTCATGTAATCCGTGATCATTGACATAGAACACACCAAATTCTTCTCCAACATCAAATCAAACGCGCTCTTCTCGCACACTACACAATTCCATGCTTCAAGTATAAGTCAACCAAGGCCGTGTTATGTGAATTGAAACAAAAAGCAGCTGTCTAAAGCACATCATCAATCTCAACGTCATTTCTCACTATATGCGCAGTAAACTCCCTCCCTATATGCTGTGATTGTGAATGCACTGCTACATTTACACTAGTTGACCCCTTCAGGATCATGGAATAGGTATATCCATCGGGACTTTCAACAGAATACCACAGTTTCCTAACCAAATCAAAAGATTCCTCAACAAACCCATCTTTCAAATAGCCCGATATTATGTAAACTATACGCCAGGAAAAGTTTTTCTAGGCAATTCATCAAACACCTGGCGGACCATAGGACAAGCAAGATTATATGATTTGAAGAATGAGGAACTTGATTAAAATACTATTAACATTGGATTTGAACCCAGTTTTAAGAATATAGGAATGGATCTTTTGGCCACGGGAAGGATGGTCTGACTTATGTGTTGATGCACCTTCGTAGAGCCAATGCAATGCAAGAGCAAATACTTGGCGGGTTCAACATGTAAATTTCGGCTGGCAGGTAGGGTGGCATTAATTTTGGGTATTTTCCCATGAATCGTGCTGCATTACCCGAAAACGGCTGACCGAAGATTTCACAATAGGGGGTGGGGTCCACTTTTTTTTGCATTTTTTTAATTCACCTGGGCCCGGCTAATGTGAGAGGCGATCAAAGCCTCTATTGCAAAAATTCTGGCACGAAAGCTTTTTTGTTTTTCCATTCCTCAATTGTACTGTTTTAAGCGTTTGATTGGACTTCAATTCCACGGTACACATTTTTACATGTTTGATTGATCAGATTTTTTATGGAATTGATTTTTCATATTTCACCCATGTACTCATATTTTCTTGATTTTCGAGGAAAAAATTTCTCACTCTAGGCAACTCTTTCTTTTTTTATCTTTTTATTTTATTTTTTATTTTTTTGGGCAATGGAAACAAATTCTATTTCCAATTGTAATAATTTTTATCCCTTTAATGGACGATTTTCATGAAAAACAAGTCAAACGAAGATCAAAAGATCCATATTTTCAATATTTTTCAGGTGAAAAATTATACCAATCAAACACAATTAATTGACAATTTTCAGTAAAACAAATTCTAGACAATTCAATTTCCTGAAATTCATTTTCTTTTCAAACAAAATTCATTCTTGCAGTCAAACAGAACCTAGTAAAGAAAATTCGCAGATGAGATCTCATACCTTTAAATCATAATAGATACATTCCAAAGTTTTTAAAAATATGCAATAGAGGACCTCCAATGATTTTCGTCAGTTGACCAAAACTCAAATGTTTGACCATAATTTGATCAATTTGAAAAATATAAATGATATTTTAATATTAATAAAAACAAAGGAAATTTACAACTAAGGTTTCGAATCTTTCAAAAATTTGCAGCATAATCCCAAACTTTAACTTAATTTGACCAATTTTTAAAAGGGTAAGACGATCTTTTAACATTTAGCCCCTATTTGTTTCCAATTATTTCAACAAGAAAATGATTTTTTGACCCTTTTTTTTTTCAAAAAAATGGGGTCCACTATGACACAAAGTGGTCTATTATTGCAGCTCATTTACTGTACCAACATTAAAAATTTTGCTTAAAAGTTAAAACAAACAGGGGCTTAATTAATTAAAACACTTCAGAAAATAAAAACAACAAATAAATAAGAAGAGAAAAAAAAATTCAAAAACATTCATCTTCTCCGATTCCGACTCCAACTCTAACCCCAATCCCTAACTCGCTCAATCCCACCCATGGAACAACCCTCAGCTGCCTTGATTGATGAGTCTTATAACAACAAACCTCATCTGCCTTGATTGACCAGTTGAAGAAAATGAATCTTTTTTAACATTTAATTAGTTGAAACACTTGAAAAAATAAAAACAACAAATAAATAAGAAGAGAAAATAAAATTCAAAAACACTCATCTTCTCCAACCCCAACCCCATTACCTAACTCACTCAATCTCACCCATGGTACAAACCTCATTTGCCTTGACTGATGAGTGTTATAACAATCATTATCGCCTGAATTGCAGCCACAATAGAGTCAGTCATTGCCTTTACCTCATTTCCTCTACAACTGTTGATCCAATTTTCGCCCAATAAGAACTGTTAGAATTTGGGTGTGACCTGAATTCTTTTGTTGATGTGTTTGAAGTAATTGAATTCTAATTGAAGTGCACGTCATGAAGAATTCAAGTTTGGAATGCTATTGGAGTCCTATGTTAAGTTATGAAGATCAAATTTCAATGATATTTAGGAATTTGACTTGAAAGAGTACTTTTGGATGACAAAAAGCAAGTTTTGGAGTATTAACCCGAAACCTAGCGCTTGAACGCTACTACAGTAGTGCCTGAGCGCTAGGGGTAGCGCCTGAGCACTGTTACAGTAGCGCTTGAGCGCTGCCACAGTAACCTGCTCGCGTTTTTTCTTCTCCTACTTCGTTTTGGACTTAGTTTTACGCATCCTACTTCATTAACAACTCTACCAGAGGTCTTGAACATCCCCTACATGTTTTCTATAAATACTAAGATCTTCTATACAATTTTATAGTGTGAGATTTATGATTACTAGATTATAGGATCATTGTAATATTTTTCTCTCTTCTGCATTATTCTTGTGGTGTAATAAAATCTAGTAATTCTTCTGTCATATTCTTATCTTTTTTAATCTTTTATTTTTG
>CAIGRO010235274.1:0-13259 GCA_903798355.1 Fraxinus baroniana | reverse complement strand
AAGAATGTAAGATAACGATTTATAGGGTTTCTTTCTTTGGGCCCAAGAATGAAATCGCGAGAAAGAGAGGGAGGGTGAGAAGGATCTAGAGAAACCGATTAAGAGAGATTGAAGGAATGGAGGAATGGTTGTTGCACGAGGAAATAGGAATGGTGGTTGCGTGGGAGAGTGGAGTAAGGAGGAATGGTGGTTGCGTGGGAAAATGGGGAAAGGCCGGGGAAGAAAATGGGGCAAAGAGGAACCCAAAAAATTCGACTGAAGAGGAAAAAGAAAGGCAAAAAATCCACAAGGCTCGGCTAATCGCATCACTTGAAAATGGCTCGACTGGCTCGGCTTATATGGCGGCTTAGGAACAGTGCCACAATCCTCCTCTTTTATATATTGTAAAGGAAATATGACTTACTCACACATAGAATAACATTGTACCATCATTGATGCTACATAACATTATTATTTCATTATCATCAAAACTTTGGACATCGTGTTACTGTAATCATTGAACAAGTACATCAGTTTTACATGCGAATTGACACCATGCCACGTGTCATTTTGTCATTGGACACTTTAATCAAAAAATTTTTTACAGTCAATAATTTTTTGACAACACTGTAGGTGTCAACAATGATGTAGTGTACAAATGGCGTAATCTATCGTTGAAAATGGTTCACAGATGATTTGGCACTATATTTGGACAGAAAGAATTACAAAGAGCTATGTTGCTACAAAATTTAAAATACAAGGACTTATATGTTAACAAAATATTAATGAGATATCTCGATATGCTCGACAAAATAGATTAGACAGACGAGCTGTGCTTCGGCTACAGCTTTTAGGGGACAGTAAATTTACAGCCCCACAAACAGCTTTTCCCCAAACTGAACCCAACCAATCAACCTAACCCTATTAACTATGGGCTGTAAATTTAGAAGCTGTACAAACAGCATTTCCCCATACTGAACCCAATTAATCAACCTAACCCTATTAATTATAGTCAAATAGTATTTATTATAATGTGGTGAATAGTACTAACTTCAAAGTCGCATAAATTTACTTTCAAGTATCTTTTTGTTTCTTAGTAACATTTTTGAATGTAATATATATATATATATTTAACTAAGTAAAAAGTTATTTATTTTGATTGAAAATAAAAATTATTTTTAAAATAAGTAACTCATTAGAACCCTGCTTGGTAAGCTTAAAAGCAAGTCTTTAAGCATCTTACATTACCAAACTTATTTGGCTTAAAAATAAATTGCTTAATTTTGCTTATAAGAACAATTTACCCGAATATAAATTCCATGAAAATATTCTATATTAATGTTTTCAATTTTGAAAGATAAAAGAAGATAATTTACAATAAATTATTTAAGTAAAGTAAAAATTTCAAGCCGCCAAACATGAACGTCATCTCCAATTCTCCATTATTTAGGTTGTGTTTGACCTATATTATTTTGGAAGAATGTATTATGAAATAGTAAATTAATGAAGAATGTGTAGTTAAAAAGAAAGGAAAAATTATTAATCTGATGAAAAATATTATTTTATTAAATTTATTAAAAATGAGCAGAATAATTAAAATGAACTTGAACCAAACATGTGCTTATAAAGAGAAGCCCATAGTCCACAGTTAATATTTCAGTTCACGTCCACTACGCTACACAGACTCCATGGATTTTTCCTTAAGCTCAGCACTCACTTTTCTCTCTCTAATCCTATCCATTTTCACATTCCAAATTCTCATCCGTAAACTGCTATACAAGAAAAAATATCATCCAATTGGCGGCACAAATTTTCACCAGCTGATGAACTTCGATAGGCTGCACCACTACATGACGGATCTTGCCGGAAAATACAGGACTTACAGGTTGATTACGCCGTTTCGGAATGAGATTTATACCTCCGATCCGCTTATTGTTGAGTACATACTCAAAACTAATTTTGACAACTATGGAAAGGTAAGCCCACTTCTTGCTTCAATTAGCTTTTAATTGATTAATATCTGTTGATAATGATGCTTTGAATGTGTGGCTGAAATTATTGTTTGATTTTAGTACAATAGAAAATTAACAATATTCAATCTTAAATATAAAGAAACGACTAAAAATTCATTTTTAATATATACCCTGCCTTTACTTTTAAGCCTTATTCCTCGTTTTTTGTTTCAAAATACATTTTTTTTTTTTTTTAAGAATATTGAACCGGGTCAGGTTTAAATTCTCCATTAAGGCAGAGCAGCAGGGGTCGGGAAAAATGGGGGAGAGGGAAGATGGACCAGCGGTTGTGCTACATGTATAATATATACGTTTACATATAATTTACATACATGATGATATAGATATAATTTTGTAGGCTCGTGGGATTAGTCGAGGTGCGCACAAGCTGGCGGGACATCCACCGTTATATAAAAAATAAAAAAAAATAAAAAGATAATTTTGTCAGAATTTCTTCAATAAAAAATAAAAAATAAAAATTTCCCACTCTTTTTGACACCTGTCCGCATAAAAAATCTTTCCCACTCTCTTTTTGACACCCGTCCGCATTTGTATCTAAACGATTATGTAACTGTTTAGGTACAAGTAGCATCATTCGTGGACTAGAAGCAGGAGGGGGGACTAGGTAAGAAGATAGGGCTAGGATGTGGTGATGAAGAACATGGGGAAGGGTTCATTGAAATTCTAATGAAAGGAGCACTTTAGACATAATTTTGTAAAATAAGGACTCAAGAATATCTCCAAGAGGCTCTTTAAACACTAAAGCTCTTAAAATTAAGCTATAAGAGACTCTTCAAATTAACATTTTAAAATAGAGAGTGAGTTTTTGAGAACCAAACCCACTCTCCATAATTAAATGCATTCAAACTTTTAAAGTATTTCAATTTTCAATAAGGAAAATGATATAATAATTTGAAGGGAAGCTAGTTAAAATAAAAGACAGGGAAAGACAATAAATATTGTAGTAAAATTAAGTGTTAATGATAAAGAGCCGTTGGAGACTTAAAAAGTTTTTACTCTCTAAATTTATAGATGCTCTCTAAATTACAAAACATGCTCTTTAAAAATGGTCTCTCTTGGAGATGCTCTTATTCCATTTTCTCTCTATAACTTGGTCCTTCCCAGACAATCGCAAAAATTTATTGAGAGAAATACAAATGACTGAATGAGACTGAAAACTTGCTAAAATAGCCAATGAGAAATTTCTCTAATTTAAAAACTATTACTACAAGAAAACCAAGTCATATCTCCTTTCTAAATTTACATCTAGAATTAGTACATATTTTTGTTGTGATGTCCATAATTGGGTGCAGTCTTCATCATCTACATAGCATGCGAAGTTTTGTGAGTAAAATGGTTAATACAGGCCCCGTACCTATTTATATTCACTATCAGTTCCAGAATACTACAGCAGGGGCTTGTAATTCAAGGATTTATGTTTTTTACAGGGATCATATAATTACAACATTCTAAGGGGTCTATTAGGTGATGGGATTTTCACTGTTGATGGTGACAGGTGGCGGGAGCAGAGAAAGGTATCGAGCTACGAATTCTCTACAAGGGTATTGAGAGACTTTAGCAGTATAGTCTTTAGAAAAAATGTCGCCAAGCTTGCTAATATAGTGTCTGAAGCTGCAAACTCCAACCAAACAATGGACATCCAAGTGAGGTTCTGCGACTCTAACTTCCCCAGTCGAACAAATCCCCTTAAATTTGATCTGACAACTAATCTATGCAAAAAATGCAGGACCTCTTTATGAAATCAACTTTAGATTCTATTTTCAAAGTTGCCTTTGGAGTTGAGTTAGACAGCATGTGTGGTTCAAGTGAAGAAGGTGCCAAATTTAGCGAGGCTTTTGACAATGCAAGTGCAATGACACTTTGGAGATATGTTGATATTTTCTGGAAGATGAAAAAAGTTTTTAATGTTGGATCAGAAGCGAAGTTGAAGAAAAATATTCAAGTAGTTGATGATTTTGTGTATAAGTTGATCCAGACGAAAAATGAGGAAATGCACAACTCAAAGAATGATTCTTCTGTAGGTGAAACAATTTAAAGCTTCTATCTTAAAGCATGTTTGGCTAAGCCTAAAAAATGAGTAAAGTTATTTACGTCTTTGGATAAGTTACTTTACTTTTTTAGACCTAGTCAAACATGGTCTTAGTCGAATGTCGTCGAATAATTAGATATTGTTGTCGTGTGCCAGATGAAGCTACAGAAAGAAGACATTTTAACAAGATTCTTGCAGTACAATGAAGCAGATCCGAAATACTTGAGGGATATTATATTAAACTTCATAATTGCTGGGAAAGACACAACTGCAACTGCTCTCTCCTGGTTTATTTACGTCCTTTGCAAGCATCCTCTTGTACAGGAAAAGGTGGCACAAGAAATAAAAGAAGCCACAAAAACAGAAAAGGTTGTGGATATTTCAGAATTTGCTTCCAGTGTGAGTGAAGAAGCCTTGGAGAAGATGCATTACCTTCACGCAGCATTGACTGAAACCCTCAGACTCTATCCTGCAGTTCCTGTGGTAAGAAGAATCACTGTTTCAGAGCTAAAACCTCACTTCCATAATACGAAGCAAAACTATACCACTAGATCTACAGATAAGTTCAGGAAAAATGAAAATATGTCAGATTGATTATGTGAAGTTGACTTCATTACACGAAAAATAGTTCAGGATACTTCTCCCATTTCATCTGGATAAATGATTACACCCCATTATTACATGTACTAGGAAAGGTCATAAATCGCCTCTTTGTGTTCATCCTTTTGCTCTACTCTGAACTTCTGAGGAAATTTATAATATTGTTGAATACGTGCTCGAGATGGGCCAATACGGTAGCTTGATTTTTCATTAATTGAAACCTGGGATCAGTTTGATTCAGGTGGTTGCAATCTTTGTTTAGGGTCTTTAACTCTTTCTATGGTTCTTGAGCACCAAATTTGAAATTAATCCTGTTGAATTTCTTTGCTAATGTGAACTTCAGTTTCGTTTTCATTTATTTGATTGTCATGTTTTGTGTTAAAAGGTCGTTTCTAAGCATTTTATATAAGAAGCCAGCTACACGCGCCACTTATAACATTATATGATTATGATTTAAAATTTGTCATAATTACAGGATGCAAAACAATGCTTGTCTGATGACACAATGCCAGATGGGTTCTCTGTGAATAAAGGGGATTTTGTGGCTTACCAACCATATGCAATGGGAAGAATGAGGTTTTTATGGGGTGACGATGCAGAAGACTTTAGACCAGAAAGATGGATCGACGAAAAAGGTTTCTTCAAGCACGAGAGCCCCTTCAAATTTACAGCCTTTCAGGTTAGTCGAAAGGATATTAAATTAATTAATATAACCTTTTTATCACATTAATTGTTCCAGCCTCCAGGTTTCAAAACTTTTAATAGAGTAAACAAAAATTTGTATCAATAATCAAGCATCAAGGTTTTATGTTATGAAAATTTTCACTTCTGAACATTTTTTTTCTTTTAAAAGAAATTTAAGTGATACAAATTAGATTAGTTTAGTCCATGTGAAAGTTGAAAGATCACTAAAACTTAATTTTTTTGCTCTTGTATTATCACCTGCATCGACATAAATGGTCATACTATATCCTTAACACTATGGGAAACATCTGATTCTTGTAAACAAACTGGAACTTCTGATGATGAACAGGCAGGCCCAAGAATTTGTTTGGGGAAGGAATTTGCATATAGGCAGATGAAGATTTTCTCAACTGTTCTGCTACGATGTTTCGTGTTTGAATTGAGTGACAGTCGAAAGCCAGTAAACTACAGAACAATGATCAATCTTCATATTGATGGCGGGCTTCATGTTCGTGCCTTCCACAGAGTAGACTAGCAACCAGCACAAACGGAGGTTGCTGTGTATGTTGAATATTTAAGGGCACAATTATAGCACAAAAGTTCGAACTTGAAAAATTATCCATATGATATTAGCATGTTACTCTGTAACCTCCCTACTCACTGTAGTCAACATGTTTTTACATCAATAATATATTATTGCCTATCTGAATTTTATTTCGTTGCTTCATGTAAATCATTGTTAAATCCAAGAAGCTCTAAAGCAATTGGATCTCTTATAACCATTACAGACCAAGTTTTTGCACCTCAACAAAATATATATCAAGATTTATGACATGCGATTTAGGCACAACTCCCCTCTACTTTACAGCCAGCTATGTAAACATAAGAAGAGAGGACTAGTTTATGACGAATGTCAATTAAACAACTTGGCTTGTACCACAGGGACTAGTAATGACTTGAGTATCTATGTCCAAATTGTTATATCGTGCGTATCGTCCACTTCCTTTGTCAACTTACCTTTTCCAAATACAAACTTACCTTTTCCAAATTTGTATTGTGCTTTTCAGGATTCGAACTTAAAACCTGTCTTAGAAGAGACTTAAGTTTGAGTGTGATAAAAATCTATGAAATGTAAGATGGATATGATTTCTATCACAGTACGTATAATATAACGATTTAGGCATAGAAACTCAAATCGTTACAAAAAATGAGCTCTACATTTTTATTATTGTGTCCAGTGCGAACAGTATGTATGATATAATGATTTAGACATAGAAACTCAAATCGTTACAAAAAATGAGCTCTGCTTTTTTTTATTATTGTGTCCAGTGTCGCACAATAATATTCTTTATTGAGAAAAGTAATATAATTTTGTTAATAAGAGAAGATAGGCACACAAAACTCATGCAACAACAAACTATGGCTGGATTAAATAACATTTGAGAATTGAATTGGGTTACAGGGTCTGGAATACCATTCCATTTGCACAAGTACTCAAAAGTATACACCTTGTGCCATGAAGATGATGGGTGTAAATAATTTAAGTCGATGACATAAAAAGGTTGCTCGCATTCATTGCTATAAAGCTGGACCCCATTTTGAGATTTCTGATGCCTCGGTAGAGATCATTTGGAGAGTCTGTGTGAATATACGTATATGCCGCACAGGAGAAAGGTATCTTTTCTCTATTTGGTAGACTACAATGATGGTGGCACATTCATAGACAGAGGAAGCTGAACTCCTGGCCTTGAAGTCCATCCCTTCCGATTCCTGTAGGCATCAACTGCCTGTAAACGGAGCCTTTCTTGCGAAGCATCCTGAACCGTCTTCAAACCCTTTGTTACAACCAGAAAACTATGGTTAATATAAAAAAAGTCATTGTGTGTGAATCTTATAGAACAAATGAAGAACTGGATACCTTGGGAAATGCAACTAACTTAGGTGGTGCTTCAACAACATCTCCAAATTTTATTTTTTCGTGGCCTGGAAAATCTACATTCTCTTTGGCTTTCTTGTTTTTCTTTTTCCTTGCTTCCAAGCGCCTGCACAAATTGTCAACCCAATTATACATGCCTAATATTACTCTTCATTTATTTTCAATTCACCTACCGGCCAAAGTTATATATATTTGTTGTCTAAAAGGTCCTAGTTTAAGCATTAAATGTTTAATTTGACCTTACTAAAATGGAATTTACATTCCATCTATCATATCTTCCTCAACCCCTTCCCTCCACCCTGTAGCTCAAGAGCTAAAGAAACTGAGAAAACTTAGTCAGCGCCCTGAGAGACTCCCTCGTAATAGGGGGCAAATGGGAAGGAGGTGGCTGCAGAATGGGGAGGAGGGGGATGAGGGTGAGAAAGAAATTGACACGAGCAAGATGATGAGGTTAAACGAGTGTACACGGGATATCAACTAAACAATGGCCATTCTAGAAAAGAAAAGAAAAAAATAACTCCAACTTGGTCTTCAAACAAATTCGTCTTAAACCTTATTTGACTTGTGTCAATTTCACAAAAATGGAAGAGATTAATAAGATACGAATAGCATACTAGGTCCTTACTGTTTTTTACGCTCTTTTCTTTTGGAACCAGCAACTTCCATCTGCTCTTCTGTTTCAAATCGAAGATCATTTGCTTTTTTACTTTTCCTTCGCTTCTTCTTCTTTTCATGGACGCTTCTTTGTAGAACACTGTCACCAAGTTCCTGCTTGATCAAATCTTGGTCATTTTTCTCTCTTTTCACCCCTATAGTCTTAGAATCACCTCCATCCCAAGGACAAGGTTTCTACAAAAGAATGATACATCAGCATACAACTCACAATGTGAAAAGCACATAGAAACAGAACTTTAAAGAGTCAGCAATTGCAGTTTACAAAGAAAGCTTACACTGACCCGTCAAATTTGGGATCTTATTCGATATTTTCCTTGGAAGGTATGGGGAAGGAATTGGAATGGAAAAAGATTGATTCGTGCCCTCTTTTGATTCAAAGTTTCAAACACTGTACCTACTGTATAAGGGCATAGAAAAGGAAAAAACCAAGATGCCTGTACTGCTTTTGATCGATACAGTGTCCTTTATTCAATAATATCAACGACTTCGCACAGTTGTCCCATAACAGGGGCCTCACAATTTTTTCTAACTTTTGCAGATACAGAAAATAATATATTTCTGTTGGACCATGTGACTTAACGAAAAATAGAAATATCGATTACTTAAAAATTTGATACTGAATCATGAGACTATATAGAAAACCCAAATACCAATTACTGTGAAAATGTGGTATCCATGCATTATATATCTGTATGGATAAAGATGGAAATTAAAAGGTTTTGAAATATTTGCATGACAATGGACAAATGCTATCAGATTAAAGACAAAAATTTCTTCCTAAAGAGAGCCCCTTTCATAAGAGGGATACTATCTCGGTATAACAAGTCAAAAGAGGAAGAGGTAGACCAAAACTAACATAGCTTTTTGCAGTTGCAGAGGAACTAATTGTTTTATATTTCCCACTAAATCTCACAGTAAATCAAACAGAATGGTGAAAAAGAATTCACATAGAAATCCCCAAATTTACAACAAAGCAAAAAAAGGCTTAGTTTGTTGTCATTGTCATCAGATATTTACTACAACTGGGTATTGTAGTAGGCTATCACAATTCCAAAAAAAAAAAAATTAAGATTAGTCTTTTCTACAACTCAAAAGTCTTCATAACAACAGTCATTGCAATTAATCACCACAAAATTAAGAAGCCGACGTCCTTAAAAATATTCAATAGAGCTATGATCCAACTATAATTCCTCCTTTACCCAAGCTTTAACTAATTGTAAAAATTAATGACTAGCGATATAAATTCATTATCCAAACCAACTAAAGCACAGTATTTTTTTCATTTTTTCAGAAATCAGAAAAAAATTATCTACGGTCTCACCTTGTCTCCACCACTACCACCATTTCCTCTAACACTTCTTACACCATACAATGACTGTTTTCCAGCCCCTGAAATCACAACATATAAATTATACACAAAACCCCCAAAAAAAACTAAGAAAAGATCCTATTTTCAGATAATAGATACACTCGAATCATTAAAGAATCAAACAATAAACAAGAACAAAAACACAGAAATAGTCACGGCATAAACCCACACAAAAAACCCAGATAGTACAATTGCATATATACATACATCAGAAACATACGCATACATATACCCACATGTACCTGTTAAAGACATGATTTTCCGGAGTTTAGAAGGGAGTGCATCAAGTGAAGAGGGGACAGGCGGGGGTGGGAGTCTGCTGCTGCCTCCATGTGCGGCTTTGTAATTCTTTTCCCTTCTTCTTATACCCTTCCCTCCCATCTCTCAGACTCTGTTTGTGAGGGTATTAGGCAGCTTTGCTGATAGATAAACCCTACCGTGGTTTTTTTCTCCTTTTCCTCGTAAATCAAACTATTATGGATTTGGCGAAGTATGGCAATTAGGTCCCCCAATCTATTCTTTTGCCGGCCATGGTCCTTAACCTTTTGTTTTTATAACAATTGGATCTCGAGAAATTTTTTGTTAATAAAATCGATTTTATCTTTTTACTTTTTTATACCTTTTTTTTTTTCTCCTCTCCAAATGAGACTTGAATTCAAGCCAATGGTCCGATTAGACGTCACTCGTATTTGGTTTGGGGTTTTTTCTATTTTTTAGTTATTTATAATTTTTATTAATTAAAGATAAGATTAAAATTGTGTTTTTTAATTAAAAAAAAAGTTGAATTTTTAATTAACATACGAGGATAAAACTATTTTATTGGGGATGTAACTGTTACAAAAATGTAAGGTGAAGACCATGGTTGTCAACAAAATAGGTCATGATCTCCTTGCCATGCCTAATAGATGGGAGATTCTTGTTAAAATATGAATTAATCTAGACGTACATTTCTAGATGACATTGTTGTTGACATCGTGTGAGTTGCCAAAATTCGTGTAATTTATTTTTTAATGTGTTTTTAAAATTAACGTATAAAAATGTCAACTCATAAGAATGTCATCCATAATGTCAAAGTTAATATACGTGTAGCAAGATTGTTAATACTTCTGTTTGCACCAGAAATTGCGAATACGTACAATAGTTTTTATGAGAACATATTAGGGATGGTAATCGGGTGGGGTGGTCCTTTTGTCTCTCACTTCATCGTGGATTTTTTGGAGATTAAAATATACCTATTTTTCTCTGTTTATTTATTTAAATACAATTTATATTTCAAACCATGAGTAAAGTTAAAATAAACTAAGCCTTGTTTGTTTGCCATAAATTTGGTTAGAATTTGAATGGTTTGAAAATAGATAAAGTTGTTTATTCAAATGGTTAGGAAATAACTGCAGTAATTTTATTATTTTCCCAACCCAAACGGGACGTGACGTGACGGAGTAAAAGATTTTGCTTTCTTTGCATTAAATTCTAACAGTGTAGCATTGGTTATTTTCGAACTAAAATGCAAAAACAACTTTTTTAGTAAAAACTTGACCTATAACTTGTTAAGTTTTAGGGCACTCTCTCTCTTTCAATCTTGTCTCATATTAGGGCAAATTAAAACATTGGGTTTTCAACCTATTGAAAATATAGTCATTAGTCCTCAATTTTTTTTTATTTGAAGTTAGCTGATCTCTATTTTCAATTTCGTTGAGCTCGATTGCTTGCTCGACCAAGCATAGTTAACCACGACACCTTACATCACTAATTATGACCTTGTTTGGAAGAGTTTTTTTTTTTTTTTTTTTTTTTCTCATTTTTAGCAATTATTTGACTGTCATAGAGTTGAACATGGGCCCGATTTTGGCCTCAATTTTTGATCGCCTGAAAATTAAATACAAAAAATGTCCTTCTCTCAAAAAGGATGAATTAAATGTTAAGAGGCAAAAAGGTCATTCGGCCTTAAAATAGTCCATAATTGCAGCTAACCTTGACATATCTTTGTACGATGGTCACAATTTTGCTAGAAATGGGAAGAAAGCTCTCCCAAACACGAGCTATATGGATTGTGGTAATCTTAATTCTAAAGAGTAATTTTAATTTTTTAAACTAAGGATGTGAAGTTTTATGTTAGTTGTATTAACTATTAAACATGTTTTCAAGATTGAAAACACTATTTTCTTCGTGAAGGGGTTGTATCTTGGTGTACGTGCAGTATCTCTTAAGCCCTATTTGATTCAAGAATATTTTTCATGGAAGATAGAAATTAAATTTCATTTTCACCTTTTTTGCATGTTTGATTGACTAAATTTTTCATGAAATTAGTTTTTCTACATTTTCTTGGCTTTTAAGGAAAGTTTTTCCCACGGGGTTGGTGGGAAAAGTTTTTCTAGACAACTTTTTTTATTTATTTTTTTGTAATGAAAAGAAATTCTATTCCCAATTGTAACAAATTATATCCCTTTAATGGACAATTTTCATGAAAAATAAAGTCAAATGAACGCCAAAAGATCCAAAATTTCAATATTTTTCAGGTGAAAAATTGTACCAATTAAACACAATTAATTGACAAGTTTTAATAAAACAAGTTCTAGATAATTCAATTTCCTGAAATTCATTTTCTTTCCACAATTTCATTCTTACAATCAAACGGACCCTCAAAAGAATATATGCACCTTTCCTGTGAAAATATCTTTTAAATTCTTTATATTTCAAGTCCTAAGATTAACATTCCTTTCTATCTGGCAAGAATGACTTAAAAGTTGATCTACCCATATCCTCACCTAAACCATTACCAGTGCACATGTCATTTGTATTAAACTATAGTATATATAATTAATTTGGCTTTTATAACTTGTCTGGGCATCTAAATGAAAAAACATAAAGAAGGGTCACACCAGAGATTAAAAAAAAAAGCTGTTTGGTAGCTTTTGATTTACTTTAATTTATTTCTCATACTCATTTTCAACCACACATTCACAAGATAAAATATTCTACACGTAAATTCAAAATTTTTCTGTATTTTTTAACCACACATTCTCCAAAAAAATACTATTCAAAATATATTTTTTATTTAAGATTAAAGACCATCAAACATGGACATAATATTTCGATTTTTCAAGCATAATCAAACTTAATTTTCGAAGAGATTCCCAAATTTTTCCAGTGGATCCGACCAGTCCAGCCAATCTAGTTTCAACTTTCAAGAACAATGGTAAATAATTTAAAATCTGGTACATGGCCTTTCCTCATCATAAATTCATATTATATACGAAATAAATAGTGTTAATAGACAAATTAGGAAGCGTGATGCCTTCAATATCACTTGCTATTGACCTAAACGACATTAAGTCCATGTTTGATAAAAATAAAAATTTAAATTTTTATCAAAGTCAAAGTTAACAATTTATTTAATCACATATTTCATGGGATCCATAATATTTTAACCATATATTTCATCAATTTTTTTTCGAAATCTGCTAAAAATCTGAATTTAACCTCCACGTAAGAATTAAAACATAGGGTCCCATCATAAAATAGTCCATGTTATTAAGCTCTTGCTTGAGAGTGACTATTTTAAATTATTTTTAATCAATCACGCGTTGTTCGAAAAAATCATTTTTCAAAAATCATTTTTTAAATAATCACTTTTACACAAGGGGCTAAAAAGAATCAACCATGCTTGGCTTACAGAATTTTTTTTCATAGAACAAAATCAGATGCTCACAATGTAGAGGGGTGAGTGGATTTTTTTTTCACTTTTTATTTCGATGGGCCCACACATATGAGTGAGTGTAAAACTTCTGACATTTCTTGCTGTACATACGGTTTAATCCAAAGAGAATAGCCTAAAACACTTTACATGTTATTATTGTTTCTATCTTAATTTATCCGACATGAAATTTATCCCTTAAGGACATCCCGCAAGATGGTGACTTGTTCGATAACACAAATCTTGAAATTCTTGTGCTC
>CAIGRO010235249.1:0-10532 GCA_903798355.1 Fraxinus baroniana | reverse complement strand
CAAGAGGGATATGTTGCTTTAAGATTTCAATGAACCTGAAATGGGAAATCAGGTTCTTGTCTACTCGACCTATGCATGCGTAATGGCGGCCGAATGCTAATCTAAATCTTCACAAGAAGGTTTGATTTCTGTACCGTCATTCTGCGTCCTGTAATCCTAATCTTAGTATATATGAAAAGCATATGCATTTTGTTGGATTTCTACGACTGCTGGAATGGTAAGAATATCGCTCCAGATGTTAGCAGAACCTTGTTTTCCACTTTCTCGTTTGTTCCTAAATGTTCTGTTTGGGTGCTTAGCATTTGTGTTGCAGATTATCAGAAAGAATAGTTGACCCAAGTTCTCATACTACGTGACAACCCAAACGATGCAAATCTGATATTAATCAGCTTTAGGGGCGGGGCACGGGCACAGAACCCTTAGATGCTGATGATTGGCTATACCAGAACTAGGAAAAGTGCGTATGGGTTTTCTAGAAGCCTTAGGTTTGGGAAACAGAAAGAGCACCTTGACATTCCAAGAAAATCTCCTACTTCCCAATGTTAAACCAGTCTTCTGACAAGAAGCCCGTTCTCGTGATGGGAGAGAGGACTGCATATTATTCTGTGAAAAGTAAACTCAAGAACTTACTAAAGGAACATAAGAACCGCATAATTTGTGGTTACGGGGCAAAGTTTATGAAGAGCACTGGCCATATTGTTCCCAACAGTGCTAGTGTCGGAAAAAAATGGCTAGTGGGCTACTTTTGGCATAATTTTGAATTGGATTTGTTCTTTCATTTTGGAAGATCAAAGTTGATTTGTGTTCTCCTCTGTGAAAACATCGAAATTATGTATTTATTTGCTAAAATTGATGTTTGGTTGAATGAGAAATTGAAACTCAAATTTGGTGAATTGAAATAGGTATATGTATTGGAGGGAAAGTTTGTCCCTCATAAGAAGTTAATGAAAGCAAAAACTACTTTATATATGATTATACCTAGGAAATGTGTAATCAAGTGTAGCGTAGAAGCTTTCCCCAAGTGTGCGCAAATCACGGACTGAAAAATGCCTCAGTTTTCAAATTCCTTTTCCCTTTATCACTGCAGTTGTTCAGTATTTGAAAGATTATATTCTGTAAATCAGTTGTTAGGTGTATTCACGGATGGACAGCCGAGGGTTGGTAATAGGAAGTTAGGGAGGTTTATGGAATCACATCTGGAACATCCCAATCAGAAATACTTCAGGAGTGTATTGCAATGATCTTGTTCCAAGATTACCTTATGACAATAAAACTTTCTTGTATAAGCATTTTGGGATATGCCTATACTACAACAGCCTCTACATTGAAAAAGTACGTTAATTCTGTTCACTTTTTTCATTTTGCTTTCCCTAGTTGTTTGTGGTCTTTTCTATCCTTTGGGATTCGGTTGCTAATACTTGAATATGTGAATGATGTGTGGGAACTATTTAGGAGTTTGATCATAGGTCACATGCATGGGCCAGAGTATGAGTGTCCACTCAGCTGGGGATTGTAGGACTAGAAATCCCTGGTATCTCGGCTTACAGCTCAGTAGATAATGTAAACTCCGTATGGCTTGGAAGAAGGGATATGTTGAGAGAAAGTTCCTTATAATTGACTCTTATCTTTCACTCAAAATGATAAGTAGTAATGTAAAATGTTCCCGATTTGGATTTGCAGGCAATGATCACCATATGCAAATGTTGATAGACGTGTATGTTCATACGTTTCTCTATTTGAGAAATTTTGTCATGTTTGTGATGCAGGATAGTATTAATTTGACAATGAATAGAAAGGGGGTCAAAAAAGAGAAGAATCGAGGGCAGAAGAATCTTGCTTTGAATTACAATGAATAAGCCATTTATTTATAGACCAAATAATCTAAAAGCAGCTAAAAAATAAACGAACTTCAACTAAACTAGAACTCTATCAAAAATATTCAAACTAATCTAATCTAATTAAAGTAACATATTTGGAATCAAACTCTACTTTAAAATCCTATCTAAATTATATCTGTATCTTTATTTGTATCTCCATCAGTTTATGTTCCATTTTTCTTTTCGGGTTGGTGTACAAAGGTTCTCCCATCAAATTTTGTTGTCGTGGATTTCAATAAAAGTTCCATTTTCATTTTTAATGAGAGTTTGTTCAGTTTTAATATTGTGAGAGCTATATCTTGATGCATAAGATAGTTATATATATTCTCAGTGAACCGTCTTGACTAGGATTTTCTCCTTTATAGGAACAATCAGAAAGCATTTGAATTTTATCTGAGGTTGAAATAATGCAGAGCATTAGGCAGAAGGCTGAAGACCTTTTTTCAGAAATTCTTCTGATGCAAAAAATTGACTCAATTCAGCAATTTTAGAAACTAATAAAACAGTTATAGTGGAAAAGTATTTTCTCTACATTATGTGGCTTTTATTGCCTGAGATCAGTTTAACCATGGCACAAAGATTGTACAGTAGAATCATATCATGCATGTTAGCATGTAACTGCTTTATTTGTTTGCCTTCAGTACAAAATTTATGAAACAGTAACCTATTTGTTGTCATTTTAAACTGTATGACTGGCTTGGATCTTACTAAGGTCCAAGGTTTTTAGCCTCGCTACTGATTCTATATGTCCTTTCACAGTGTGCAATTCGCCAAGCCTGTAGAGGGTACAATAATTTTTTGCAAGTTTTCAGAAGGAGATTCACACAAGAAATTCATGGAAATTATCGAGAACAATATTTAATGAGAAGACTGTTAAACTGCTCCAGTTAGTTAAGAAACCTGGCAATTTCAGCACGACGCCATGCCTGTTCAGCAATCACAGAAGATTTTATCTCGAACTCTGTTGATTGCAAGCCCTGTAGAGTTGCACCCACTTGGCTGTCCTGTCTTCCTTTCCATAATCCCTCTTAGAGGTAAAAGCAGTCTGTCGAAACAAGTTATCCAAACTGATAGCATTTAATTGTATTTTACTTGGACATTCATCAAGATTTAACCAAAAAAATCAACTTTGCACTGACCTTCCGATCAAATAAGAGTTTCCAGGCTTCTCCAGTTAAAGCATAATGAACTGTGAATTTAATAACATCCAAAGGAACATAAAAGACAAGGCTATAATCACTTAAATTCAACTTGTTAGTAAACAATATTAACTTGTTTGTTATAATTAAAACCTTGTGATTTTAAATCAACCATAGGTTAACATATCATTAGAAGGCTTTAACAAGGGTTCTTAGGTACTTGAAGTATACCTTAACCTATGGATTATATTTCACAAAATATCATGCGGTATTGGAAGAATATTTTGATGCAAATTTGATATATGACATGAAGGATTCCAAGTCTACTAGTGGTTATGTATTTACCATTGGTGAACCTGCTATGTAATGAAAATCGACAAAGTAAACGTGTATATATCGATCAACAATGCAATCATAGTTCATCGCTTTGGATAAACTGGAAAAGATGCAGAATGACTTCGTAATTTTTTGGAAGATATTCCATGTTGACCCAAGCCAGTACCTCCAATAAGTATATATTGTGATAGTCAATCGGCTATTGGAAGATCTCGAAGCAACATGTATAATGGTAAGTCTAGACATATACGTCGCAGACATAATACCATTAAGCAACTTATCTCTAATGACACCATCTTCATAGATTATGTGAAATCAAAGGAGAACATTGCGGACCCACTTACAAAAAGTTTGTCTAGAGATCAAGTACGTTACCTATCGAAAGGAATGTGATTAAAGCCTACTACGTAAGGGACTTTATAATGGTAACCCTACCTTGTTGACTAGAGATCCCAAGATTTTGGTTCAAATGGACAACTAAGTTATGAGGACTCAAAGAAGCACTTAGAAAATTATTTCCTAATCATTTATATTATATTAAAGTGCTTTATGCAGAATGATTAAAGGTTAAGATATTCTTTTAATGATTCATATATTTTGATTAAGTCAAGTGGAATATGGTAGAATACTCTTAATAGGAGGTTACTTATGTAAGTGTGAAGTGGGGTTGCTTTAATGAGAACTGTTCCAGGCTACAATTTTCTAAACACTTATGAAACCCAAGGGTGGTTCACGCCAAAATGAACCAAGTCATGAGAACTATGAACAGATTGGGGAAGACATCTGTGTGAGTATTATTGTCTTGGTTTACACAAATGGATGAATGGTTCAAGACTTCACGTTTACCAATTAACCAAGTAAATTTAATAGTATTTCACCAAGGAAGGTTCAAGGTCGGAAGCTACCTTACCTGATACAATATTTTTCTGCTATCTTTCTCTACCATGCATCATATTTTTGCATAGCATGAACATATTCGAATTTCCATTTATGTGGGGAATTGTTAGAAATTGGTTTAGAAGATTGAAAATTTGGTTAAATATCAAATCAAAAAACTTGGAAAAGTGACTTTTGTGTCAATTTCGGCCAAACTTTCGGGCTTGATCCGATGGTCAAATTGCAAGTGTAAATAGAAAACTTGTTTTACTCGTCGAATAGATCGTCTGGTATATTTGAAATATCAAAATCAATTCCGGATGAATGTGAAATTGTGATCCAAAGTTGGGAAGAAAATAGAAGAAACTGCCAGATATTTCCTTAAGCGTGTCAGTGCCTGACGCTGGACTATCGCTCGAGCGACATGCTAGCGACGAAGTCACTGTTTTTATCACTCGAGCGAGGCGATGGCGATAGCGACAGTGAATGGTGCTACATTTGGCAAGAGTTGCTTATTTTGTGGCACGACACTTTATTCACAACCCCCATCCTCTATTTATAGGACCCCTTAGACGTCCATTAGGCATCCCATACAATATTTGCATTGAGCATTGAATAAAAACTCTTATAAATCACTTCCAAATTCATTCAAAACCATTTTCTTCTTTGTAGAGAAAAACTTCGTCGCAAGTTCGCCATGACTTATAGTTTGAAGTGTTTCCACCATAAGTTGAATCCGTTGTATTTTGAGAGACAGTGCCGTGAACCGTGAGCACTGTTACGGGGCAATTTTGTCTTAAGGAAAGAGTGAAAATCACATGCCTCGAATTTTTTTTTTCTTCTTTATTTCTTGACTGCCCTTTATTTTCATTTGTAGTTTTCATACTACATTTGCAATTACCTTGTTATATTGTTTAGTCACACTCTTGTGGATTAAACTTTATTTTTTGTTTGTTTAATATACAACAACCTTTCACCCACACTTATATTTAGCTCGCGTCGCCAATACTTTCGTCTCTTATTAGATTATATTGGTTGAAATGCCTCACATTAATGATCTTGTTTTAGTATATATGTAATTTGATCTTTAAATTAATAATTTCGAGTTATTATATATTAAAATTCAGATTTGTATGAATTGGATTGAGTTAATATATATGAAAAATCAACTTTTGATTAATTCAAGTGATGCATGCAAAGTATTTTTGAAAATGAGAATTGAGTAAATAGAAACTCTGTCACTTTTTTTTTTAAAGTCGCATTTATCTCATTTGATAATTCCTTTTGATCAATTAAATAGATACATACACGTGTGTTTGTGAAAATTTAAATATAAATATGAATTCTTTTTATATTAAAAAATGACATGATATAACACTTTATTTGTGATTTTCAATATAAATTAAGATGTTAAAACTTAAAACTATGACTTCTTTATTAATCCTTCCTTGAGATTTGGGTTTGAACTCCACGTGTGCACGCACCGCTGTCCGTCCGACCAATTTGCTCGGCACGATCATGGGTTGTGGATCATAGTTCAATGGGTTTTGATATGGGCTATATATATATATGTGTGTGTATGTATATCATATTAATAATCTTATTTATTTTTAAAGATTAATTAATTTTTGGAAATTTCAATTAGCTATCGAGCGGAACTCAGGCTCAGGACGAGTGCATATTAACGCTTGAGCAGTTCATGAGCGGTTGGGGTCAGTCAATGGCGCTCGAGCGGCTTTTCTGAAAAAAAAAAATCTTGTCTTTTCAAACAAGGTATAATGTACGAGTTGTTTCGGACACAACTTTTGACTTAATGTACGATTGCCAATACACTGTAAGACCTTGGGCAAGGCAAATTCGTCTTAAAGAGATAGAGAAACTCTGGCTTCGATTTGCCGTATTCATCATGCGTTATTCATTTTCTGCAGTTGTTTCTTTATTTCAAGTAAGTTTTATTTCTTGTAGAATGTAGTTTGCATCTTCTTTATACCACGAATTTGTTATACAAAATATATTCTGCAATTAATAATCTAAACCATCACTTAAAAACTTGAAGTATATTTTGATTTTTATACTGTGTCCTTCCCTTCTAAAGTGATTATTATTCTATTTTATCTTAAAATTACATTTTATTAAAGTTACTCATTGACATTCTTCAATAACTGTATATGTGTTTGGTCAAGCAAATAAGCTGATTAGATCTCAAATCAATTTTCTCTTATCTATTGATTGTTGAACTTCCATTTTCGTAGCAGAAATTGATTCCAATGGGACTAACCCTACTAATGGTACAACTATTGCGATTCCACCTGTGGCTATTCCCCTAAGGGGCGGAGCCAGAAAGATACTTTAGGTTGGGCTGAAATTTAATTTTTTTCAATGAACTTATACCATTTAGGTCAACTATTCTTAATAAACCCCCTACATTTGTGGGTCGAGCGCTTGTTTCATCTCTTGGAAAATTTCGCTATTATGCCGGTCTAGTAGATGATTTCTCACGTCATACTTGGATAATACCGCTCAAAACTAAAGCTGATTTTTCGATGCTTATTTGGGGTTTGAACATCATGTAGCATGATAGTTTGACACAAAAATAAAAATCTTTCACTCTGATGGAGGTGGTCTCATCTCTCATTTTCAAGCACACGGAATAGTTAATCAAATTTCTTGTCCTTATACTCTAGAACAAACATGTATAGTTGAGTGTCGTCATAGAATAATTCTTGAGCTAGGTATGACCATGCCATTTCATTATGGTGCACTTTTATACTTATGGTTGGAAGCTTTTACAACTACTGTTCTTTTTACTAAGTCCACTTCCATCTTCCGCTATTATTTTTGATACGCCTTACTTTGAGTTGAATGGTGTTCACCCTTCTTACTCTTTCTTGCGGGTATTTGATTCTAAGTGTTTTCCTTACACTTGGGACATACATACACACAAACAAATTTAATCCTAAAACACTGATGGCACAAAGGATACAAATGCTTTCACCCGTCTAATCAAAAGATGTTCATCTCTCGACATGCAGTCTTTAGTGAGACCAGTTTTTCATTTTAGAAGTCACAATAGTGCACTAGAATTTCCTCAGAACAATGGATAAGCATTTTTGACTCACCTTACCTCTTCAACAAGCTGACTCACAGATGTTGTCTATTAAAGTCAGTATTGCAGATTCTTCATCTACTCTNCAATAGTGCACTAGAATTTCCTCAGAACAATGGATAAGCATTTTTGACTCACCTTACCTCTTCAACAAGCTGACTCACAGATGTTGTCTATTAAAGTCAGTATTGCAGATTCTTCATCTACTCTGGGTTGGGGATAGGTGGGCTATAGCCCACCCCTCCCTCCTCATTTTTGACTCACCTTACCTCTTCATCATAGATGTTGTCTATCAAAGTCAATATTGTAGATTCTTTTAGAAGATCCTCGTGCAGTACAAGAAGGAGATAATAATTAGGAAAATTAATCATTGCTATGGATGCATGAAAGCACTCAAACTTCTTATGCAAGAATTACATTTTGAATGGACTTGACAACACACCATACGATGTTCATAGTGCTAAAAATATGCAAAAGAACTTCGGGAATTCATGGAGAAGAAGTACCAAAAAGAGGATGCCGGCGTGAAGAAATTCATTGTCAAAAAATTCATAGAGTATAAGATGAGAGACTCTGAGACGGTTATTAGTCAAATTCAAGAGTTGCAGGTTCTTCCTCATGACATACATGCCAAAAATATGACTAAGCGAGTCATTCCAAGTGCCTGCCATCATTGAGAAACTCCCTCTTTTGTGAAGAGATTTCAAAAATTATCTCAAGTACAAATGTAAGGAGATGAATTTAGAAGAATTAATTGTCCGATTTAAAATAAAAGAAGACAACAAAAAACGCTGAAAGGAAATTTGAAGGATAGTTTGGACCAGCAAAAGCCAATGTGGTGGAATTTAGATATAAAAATTAACAAGAAAATGAAGCATTCTGGTGATGCACCAAAGAAAGACAACAAAAAGAATATTAAGAAATTCAATGGCAACTACTACAATTGTAAAAAGCAGGACATCAAGCAAGTGAATGTCATAAGCTGAAGAAAAATATGCAAGCGAATAAGATTGAAGAAGACACATTATCTAAACGGGTGCAAGAAAGAACCTGTTTCCTGTTGTATCTGAATGTAATAGTGTTGAAAATCCTAGAGAACGATGAGTAGATAATGGTGTTACTCGCTACATTTGTACAGACAAGGCAATGTTCTCTATTTTTAAATAAATCAATGGAGAACAATTGTTTATGGCCATAAGTTCAAAGGTTGAAGGGCAAGAGAATGTAACTTTGAAATTAGGGCAACTTATTTATTATATCATTATAACTCAACAATTTAGATTTAACTTGATTAATCACTTGATGTTAGTAAGGCCTGGTGATTAAATTAAGATTAATATTATTTACTATTGGTGTTACAATACCAGTTTCGCGTTCAAATGATAAAGTGGATTTTTTGAATTTGAATTGTTAATCATTCAATGAATGATTACTTTCGATTACACAACTTTAATTAATTTGATTCTAAAAATAAAATTAAAACACACAATTAAAATTGTGATTTTGAAAAGGAGAAAATAACTAAGAACTATACGAAAATAACAAAACATAAAAATCTTGGAAATTTCAGAGGAAAACGTGGTTGAGATTCATGGTTTCGTTTAACCGTCACCTAATTAAATTCTCTACAAGCCAATTAATAAATTTCTCAATTAATTTGTTAGACTCGATTTTCCAACTTTAGCTAATTACCTCTTTCGAGCGAAATTAGCCCTAATTGATTGGTTTAATTTATTATATCTCTATATTGATTAAAATCAAACAAATGCAATAAATCAAAATATTGATGGGTCACATAGGGTTAGTGATATATCTCTATTCTATGATTTCTACTATTTGATATAAAATATACAATTTTCATTCTAACGATGTACAAATCACTAAACATAAATATTAAAATTAATTAACATTTTGTTAACTTCGACCATAAATTCCAACACAAATATTTAGCCTATTTTATACAAATAATAAAAAGGATAATACTTCATACAATACATTGCAAGTAGGAGATAATAATGAAGAAAATACAAAATTAAAGATACACCCCATTTTTGTTTGATACTTGAAGATGTTAATGGTTTGAACTTGATTTTCCCAAAATATTTCTCCACCTTTCTTGAGGTATTTTCTTCGTGTGCTCGATGATTTTTTCACAAAATACCAAGAAAAATGAAAAGAAAATGAAAGAGAAAATGAAGAAGAGGAAAAAAAAAAAAAAAGAATGAAAAGAGAATGAGAAGGGAGAAGCAGCAGAATGATCCTCCAGGTAGCCGAAATTAAAATTAATACCTAGAAATTTCACAGCCAAGCTATTTTGATCCTCAAAATTGGACTGTTCTTTCAATTATGCCATCCATAAATTGCACTCCAAGGTCCTTCAACTTTCTGATGTTTACAATTTATTCCCCAAATTCTTAATTTTGTACGCTTTTGGTTCCTTTTCATTTCCTTTTGATTTGTTTTCTTTTAATTTGGGGTTTATGACCTACAAAAGCCAAAATTATCCAATTGTGAATCAATATGTGCTCTTTTCATCAATAATAAGTATGTTTAAGTATTAAATAATTGTGCAAAAACACACTTATCAAGATGTACATTTAAATGAGTTACAACACCAGTGATGCTAGATACAATTATTTGTTAATTAATTATGAAAGTGAATGTTAATTTAGTTGAAATATTAATAGACATTTTGTGACTGTTGGTGAAAATCAAATAACTATAAACTCTACCAATTAATCAAATGATCAAAGATTTGAATTCTAAAACACGTCTTTAAGGAAATGATACAAATAAAAATAATAAACATTCTTTGAAAATTCTCAGATTTTATAGACCATACTAATTTGTGTTGAGAAAATACTTTACCGTCATAATGATAGTTCATCTTGGGTCATCAAGAATTTATAAACTGAAGCGGAAGCGTACCTGAATCAGACGTGATTAATGTAATGAAAAAGTCCTATAGATCTTTTAGTCTTTCAGATCAATACGTTGTTCCTTTATTTATCTCTAAAGATAGAAGTCAGAATAGAATGAACAATCAAGTATGATCCGGAGACCATAACCATATACATACATACATACATACATACATACATAATACACACACACACACACACACACATATATATATACACACACAATCTCTCACTTAGGCTATATGTGTCACGTTATAATTGTGCATTAAACATAACC
>CAIGRO010235199.1:0-33875 GCA_903798355.1 Fraxinus baroniana | reverse complement strand
TATAGAAATTTGGTCGAGCCATTATTGGCCGAACCCCTTTTAGCCGAGCCATTATTGGTCGAACCCCTACTGGCCGAACCCCCATGAAGAGCTGAGCCCCAATGAGTGACATGAGATATGTAGATGCGTATTAGAGAAGATCTTCATACTAGATCTTGTATCAAGTGGGCAATGTGACAACTCATTGAATATGTAGTCCTACTCAATCAAACAANCCGAACCCCTTTTAGCCGAGCCATTATTGGTCGAACCCCTACTGGCCGAACCCCCATGAAGAGCTGAGCCCCAATGAGTGACATGAGATATGTAGATGCGTATTAGAGAAGATCTTCATACTAGATCTTGTATCAAGTGGGCAATGTGACAACTCATTGAATATGTAGTCCTACTCAATCAAACAAGTCAAATCTAGTCTTACATGCCGGTCTAGGACTGCCAAGTTGCCACAACATTAAAAGAAAAGTGGCCTATGAATGATTGATTGATGGCTATAACAAGATGTCCCAGCTGTGTGGATGAGGCCACGTGCCCCCTCATCTAATGGCTCTTAATTATCCTCTTCTACTATAAAAACTTACACTTAGCACCATTTGAAGGTAATGCAAATTTATGCACTCAAAGAAAATGTGGGCACTCTCTCTATTTAAAAGCTTACTCCTCAAAGCCGACCCCATTTTTATGATAAAAATAATCATATTACAAATCAAGAGTATATGGAGTCAAAACCAGCATCTGAACTTGAGATGTTGAACTCAACGAGTATGCCCTTGGCTTGGAGGACACCCTAATCTTGACTATGAAGGGTATTTTTACTAGAATTCAGAATATTGGTTAAATTTATCTCCTTTTGTATGAGAAAGATAAAGGCTGCCCAGATTCATCAAAATGTTATTA
This sequence comes from Fraxinus baroniana, assembly GCA_903798355.1. Lineage (NCBI taxonomy): Eukaryota > Viridiplantae > Streptophyta > Magnoliopsida > Lamiales > Oleaceae > Fraxinus > Fraxinus baroniana. The sequence goes on along the minus strand of CAIGRO010235199.1, from coordinate 32,981 downwards.
CTTATTAGTACTTTCGTATCCCGGGAGAGAAAAGATTGCTCATTTGAATTCATGCTTTTTAAAAGTTTGACATATTTTGACCTTAATAGTTGTAAAGGTTTAAGCGTTCGATTTTTCGTGTTTGTTGTGAATCGTTTCGTAAGAGCATGTTTGGGTGGACTTGTAAGAAAAGGCATGTATCTGTCTTACAAGTAAACTTTTAAGACAACCCAAGCATGCTATGAAGATTAGTTTTACAAACACAAAAAGTAGAAAACCTAACAATTAAGAAATAAAGATGGTGGATTGAAATATTACATGGCGTATAAAAGTAGGATCTTTATGCAATTTTCTCAAAACAAAATAAGATATTTTATTGGAAAGTTGCATGGTTAGTCCCCGACCTACGACTTCTTTACCAAGTTGGTCTCCAACGTTTAAAATGAAATGTTTACTCCTCAACCTCCCACTCCCGTTGCAAGTCTCCCGATGGATGGGCATTCTTCATTTGCAAGTCTCCCGACGGATGGGTAGAAGGGCACGATTTAGAGCAAAATCTAGCAAATTGGCTAGGATGGAGATTGAAACTACCCATAAGATTAGGTGGCTACAAGGGTAGGGATTGTGGTTAAGCGGGCGCTAAGTTGTGGTATACGAGGGGTCAAAAGGAGAAAAGGGTTTGTGACTGGACTTTGAAGTAGGACGGGTATAGATCTAAACCTGAACAAAATCAGTGGAACCATTAAAAAAAAAAAAATCAATCTGGACCAAACAAGAATCCATCTGTTGCAATCCGATTTCATTTTCACAATTCTCAACGACAATCAAATGGTCACTTTCTCTAATTCTCGAATTGAATCAGCCTGAGTCAACCCCTGCTACTTTAGTTGTTAATTGGACAAAAACCGTGCATCGGCCTAGTAGTTCAACAAAAAAAGGTTAAAAACTTATATATTCAGAAGTTTTGGGATAACATTCTAAAGAGGACATAATATAGGGTCATTTGTAACAATTGTTCCATATTCTTTCGATTAATCATTCCAAATTTTCAAGTGAGAGAAAGAAAACGAAGAAAAGCCATTGTCAGCTTAGGCTCTCCAAACAGGAAAAAACGAAAAACCCTTTTCCTCTTTGCGAAATTCAGTTAATGGCTAACAGCAATTTACCTCGAAGAATTATCAAGGTACAACCCTGGATCCTTGTATTGTGCTTTCGATCCCGATCTTAACTTCATTATAAAGTGAAAACCCTCGGATTTTTGTTTGTTTAAACTGGGTCTAATTGTTACTATGATCGTTAAGCTTGTTTATTGATTATAATGTTTAACACCTTTGTTTTCTTTGCTTTTAATGGTGTGATCTAATAGGAGACTCAGCGGCTTCTAAGCGAACCAGGTTAACCCCTTTTCTTTTGTATTGGCACTTTGTTACACGAATGCATTCGTGTGTTGTGTGTAGATAATAGAATATTTGAGCTTAATAGTGGACGGGATTAAATATGTATCGCCTCTCTAAAACCGCATTTTTTGTTTTGTATTAAAGCTTTAGTTTTAAGGTAATACAGTGATTTTATATTAGTTATGCATTCTATTTCGCTTGGTTTGGAATCCTTTTGATTTCTCTCTCTTTTGGTTTGTACTTGTGAAGGTCTTTTGCATTTTCAGCTCTACTTCCCTTTTTTTGGGGGTTTGAAGTTTATGTTTTTTATTTGAGTGCTCATCTTTTGTATACTGCATTAAGATACATTTGTTTCAATCTTCACTTGCATTTATTGCCAATGTTTTTCAATATGAGTACTTTTTGGGTATTGTTAAAGGTTTATGAGTTCCAAGGACTCTTATGGTAGTTGTCTGGTTCTGTCTTTGTACTTTAGCTATCATTTCTGGTGATTCTTAAGGATGGTTAATGTTTAAAATGTTGCTAAGTGCTTGATCAGTTGGGCATTTATGTTATTAGATTTCACATTCAAGATTTTTGGGTTTCTGGATGCAGCCCCAGGAATAAGTGCATCCCCATCAGAAGAGAATATGCGGTATTTTAATGTAATGATTCTTGGCCCAACACAGTCTCCTTACGAAGGTAATTAGTATTGACATTTTCTGTTGACTAAGTGGTTCTTGTACTGATTTTATATATATGTTATGCTCTTTAGGGAATGGAAAATTATAGTTATATAGGGACTCTTCTACCTTAAGCATTCCCTGCCTTGTCTATTTTTATGTTCTTTTCATTGTTACAGGTGTCATTTCGTGGGGGATGAAAGTAGAACTTTCATTGAATTCTCATTTTGTATTTTTCACGTCTGCGAGGTTGATTTTTTGATAGGTCCTATTTCTGCATGTTTGCTTAACTCATTATCTCTTTATTAGCTGCAAAATATTTAGACCACAAAAATGTTCTTAGCAGGCACTTTATGAACCATGGTTTGGCTTTATTATCCTCTGTTTAGGTTTATAATTTTCATAGAACTGCAGTGCCTGATTACAACATTTCTTGTGATTTTCATCTGATTGGATATATTGGTCTGTGCTGATTGATGCCAAGTTGTGAACAAATCGTTTCCAGCTTAATAAAGATAGTAGGCTCACACCTTTAGTTTGGTATGGTGGATGAGAAATTATATAGACATTCGAAAATACTGCAGCGATGAGATTACTTCATAGGATGCGGTTCCCATTTGATAATATTTTTAATAGTGATGGCAAAAAAACCCGCCTCACCCCGACGTGTTGGCGGGGTGGGGCGGGGAAGGGGTGCCCCACCCCGAAGCACCCCGAACCCGCCCCGTGAATAATAATTAACTACAAATTTAAAAAAAAAATAAAAAAATAGTTAACTGGAAATTTTTGAAAAAAAAATTAAACGGGGCGCCGAACCCGTCCTGCCCCGTCTAAGGTGGGGCTGGGCGCGGGGCAGGATGGGGGAGTGGTAGGGCGGGACGGAGGTGCCTTGCCCCGTTATCATTTCTAATTTGTAATTATCCGGGTCTCTGTACTCAAGATCGAATGGCACCAAATTAAAAATGAGTGACATAGATACACCTCATTCAAAGTCAGAGTCGAATGATGCGCGCTGCACTTTGCTCTTGATATTAGAAGGAAATTGAAAAATGAGAAATATCTCCATTTAGAGGAGATTTTATTGTGCATCTTGATTTATGTGGTGTGGGGAGCTAGCTGGCTAATTGGATTTCAATTATTGTGAGATTTTTTAGATAGAACTTGTGATGTTTAATGTAGACGTAGTACTCGATAAAATATAATTTTTACACAACACTACATTTGTGCTTACTTTTTACATTGAACATGTCACGCAAAAGGTGCAAGTAACACATTGGCACTATTAACTACTCCGTAGCAGTCTTCCTTAAATGTCAACTTATTTATTGTGCATCTTAATCATGTGACATCTAATTATTTCTCAACACACTTGTCCCAAAAGGATGTCAACGCTAATTTGTTTATCTGTAGCCACGAATTCTTGGGATTTTGATCGGCTCGTGTTTGACAATGATTAAAACAAAGTTATTTTTTTTTTCTCAAACTTATTTTCAACTGCATAATCTCATAATAAAATATTTTGCACGTAAATTCATTTTAAGTCTCTCATTAGGCAAATGTCTTGGGTTCGAATCTTGGGGGACGCGATAGAAATTCGTGAAGAGATAAGTGGGTATAAGCTCACTTAAAGCAGACAGTACGTAAGCTAACGGTTTGGGTATAGAGACTCGGGTCGTTACAATGCCCAATTGGTACTAAGATTCAACTTAAGTCTCTTATTAGGCAGGGTCTTGTGTTCGAATCCTGGTAAGCAGGCATATGCCCATCCAAAGCAGATTGCATTTTTTTGTAACGACCCAGGTCTCTATACCCAAACAGTTAGCTTACATACCGTTACAATATTATCTGGGAACTGTTGTCTTAGTTTGGCTGTGTTACTCTTAGCTTTATTACAACTGAATATGAATTCGAAGTGAACGTTTGAATCCTAATTTCTTTGGTTAAACCTTGGAATTCTTTGAATTGAGTGCGATGACCTCCCATGATTTTGTTTGTTTGCTAGTTGCTGTAAGTTACTAGATTTTGATGTTGCAGGAGTTTTATAATAATCATGTTCTGTCTCTTATTATTTTTGTTTCGTTGGCTTGCTTTGTAGGAGGAGTTTTCAAGCTGGAATTGTTTTTGCCTGAGGAGTACCCGATGGCTGCTCCGAAGGTATTCGAATGATACTGCATTGCAACAGGATGGTGGTTACCGCACCATGTTTTTTATGAAGAATGTGGTTATGGAATTATATGATAGCGTCTTTGTAACCTAGTAGAATGGCGTTCTTTCCTCTACCATGATGGAGATTTACAGATGGGAATTAAAGAATTCCATGTGCCTGAAACTTGGATGCGTTCACTGTCTTTTCATTTTAATTTTTTATTTCTGGTAGCTTTAATTCTCGTTGAACATCTGACAATAATGCTTATGCTTGTGAATTAGTCCAACAAATGTGGAAAAGGTGTTATTTATTTCAGTTGGGAGGGGTGCAGGGGAGACCCTTGTAGGTGGCAGGACATTTTGTTTCTATAATGGCCTATATATTTCATTGTAGGTGGAGACTTGTTCTACTTACGAAATGCTGTCATTTAACATGTGGCAGTCTTCTTAAGTTGAATCAATAGCAGTAGTAGTAGATACAACTGGAAAGTTGATCGCTATGCGGAATTGCAGATAATTTGTGGCATTGGAAAACAAACAATACTATAATTGGATATGGAAGTTCAAAAAACATTCTATCTTGGGTGTAGGAGGCTACTATGAAGAGGACTTGACTTCCAGAATAAAAAGAATGTGGCGACGCATTTCAATTGTAGATAGGAGAAAAGCTAGAGTAGCTTTTTTATTCGTGAGCCTGTGGCTTTCAATTTTTCTATGTAAAACATTTTGCTTGTATGTTTTCAGTTGATTGCCTGTTTCGCCTCGTCTCTTGATTCTAACATGCTGAAAATTTTACTTCTTGAGGGAATTAATTGCCTTATGAAGTGCAATGCACAATGGTGGTATCGCATGCCTTCATAATATGTTCCGTCTCCTCTCTCCCTTGTACTTTCACGTTTTTTTTGAGAATCTAACAATGGCTGCACATGCCCTATATTTTTGTTATATTACGAATGTTGACCAGCTAAAATTGTGGTAACATGTTACAGCTTTAGATGAAAATTGGATTGGCCTACACAGCCATAAGAAATTCTCAATTTATTTGTAGAGCATCCCTTAATTAGCACATGATAAGTAGTCATGGTCTTGTTTTCCCCCCTAATCACCACCAAATATCAAATGTGGCAACTAAGAGGGCTGCTGCCCTGCAATAGTATCTTCATTTAAAGTTGGCATGCTGTTGCAATTCCTCTTGAAGTCATTTCTGTATAAGGTTGAAATTTCAAGTTTCTCTCAATTGCATGATGGGAATAAAATGGCTTGTTTGCAACAAGTCTTTTCACTGTTGTCAAGATGAAACTGGAAGGTATTGCTTTTGGATCAGAATATTACTTTACTAACATATTTATTCTTCACGTATATCTCATGACAGGTTCGCTTCCTTACCAAAATTTACCATCCTAACATTGATAAGGTTTGTTGAGTTGGTATCAGTTTTGTCTTAGGCTCAATGCTTTGCATCTTGCCTAATGGATCTCTCTGGTGCAGCTTGGAAGGATATGCCTAGATATTCTTAAAGACAAATGGAGTCCTGCTCTTCAGATTCGAACTGTACTTTTGAGGTACTGTAATTTAAAGTAACATTTATTTACATCTCTACGAACTTATGTCCCATGAAGAAATAGAACTTTAGTACATTAGAGCAAATATCTTGATGTAATTGACAAAATGCCGTATTATCGTCTGAACCATAAACTGAGAAACATGTTTTTGGCAGAAGTAAAGATTCCAGCTTAGATAATTAGTAAAAAAACATTTTTTATAGTGTATACTCACAAAATTCACTGTATTCTATTGGTTGTGTTTAGCATTCAAGCACTTTTGAGTGCTCCAAACCCAGATGATCCACTCTCTGAAAACATAGCAAAGCATTGGAAAACAAATGAGGCGGAAGCCGTTGAAACAGGTATTGCAGTGATCCGTACATGAATTATAGCTCAACTTCTTTTTGTGGCATGACAAAGCCAAAATTACATTTGCTTTCATTCCAGGTGGGAATATTATGTGCTCTTCCCATGGTTGCTAATAAAGTTCATTTCTTTTCAACCCTGCAGCAAAAGAATGGACGCGTTTGTATGCAACTGGTGCTTGAAGAGCTTGGTGCTAACGTAATAACCATATATGTAACTCATTGACTGTTCAATGAAGATGGAAAACATGGAAGAATTAGCTATGATACAAAATCGCAATTTAATGATCTACTCTATGATTGTTTCCTTGATAAAATGGGTATTTGAAGTTGTATAATGAGATCATATACTCTTGTTATGTCTCTTGACATGTGTCAATCTTCACCGTTAAGTAGACAATTGTCACAATTCTATTTAGAGGGTGTTTTCATTTGGAATAGAGCCTGGAATCGCAAGTTGATTGATGTTGAAGCTGAGATTTTTCCAAATCATTCTTTATGCTTATATTTCACTCATTACCACGATTTTGGTTAATCGACCCAGAAGTATACCAAGAAGCTATGAGTTGATCAAAATTTTAAGTTACTTTTGTTTAAAAAGTAAGGTTGATCGTTTCTACTTCCACGTATATTGTACCACATTTACATTAAAAATCCTATACTCCATTTGAAACATTATAACTCTTCCCTGTAAACCTTTTCTCGTAATTAATTTGAAATAATAATGATTTTTAAAACTAATATAGGTTGCTACACTGCATTATTCTTAATTAAATGGATCACATCATCTTGCATATAAATGAATTTATTATTTAATGTCACGTAATTGTCATGTTTAACGTAAATGGTGATGAAATAGCATTACTCAATTTGAAAACAATGAATACAAATAAGAAGGCAAGAATTAAATGAAAAGCGGCCAGCCAAATGTAAGTCACTCAATCACAAGAACTGGTAGCTGGTTAGCACTAACTTCTTCAAGTTCCATGCCGGGTTTTTATAGCAGGTGGGGACTGTTTGGAAGTTTGCAACTTAATGCTTACATGTGATTTTACAAAGTAGAAAACCTCTACAAGGGGGAATTGACTTTCAGCCAGCGCACTGCAGTATTGAGTTATTATGGTAGTTCTAAATGCCCATTAATACTATCTGAATCCTTTAGCCTTAGTAATTAGTACACAGTATTGATTAAACCTTGCCAATATTCAGACATCAGGCATATTACCGAAAGGAAAGTTCACACGAAAAAGAAGTTCAAATTTCACCATGGTGAGTGAGAATTGCAATTTCAGAAACAAATATGTAAACTCATTCATGAAAAGAGAGAATGGGAAAGGTCTCGTATGAAAACTGTATTTTATAATGACATGAAAAGTAGAAACAACTTTTATTGATTAAATGGTTGAGCAAAGAAACATCAATATCAATAACATCGAACTCATCCTTCTCTCACTAACCAGTCAAGTGTCAACACGGCATCCAATTGCTTCGATGTACCCCAATGTTGTGTATATATTATATGCACGTACAAATTCTCGTCTAAAAGCCAGCAAGCCATGCTCTCTGTCTCTCCCAGTATTTAACTAGAAGAGAGCATTCTTGAACAATTATATATACTTCTCGATGCATGCTAGGAAGAGTACGGCCTACTGGAAGATGGCGCGCCAAAGAAAGTTTGAAAATTTCGAAAGGAGAAAAAAGGAGGAGCTGGGGAAGATGATAGAAATGAAAAATGAATGAATGAATAAAAACACCGATTGGAGACTAAGCAATGCAGTCCAAGTCCACTGGCATTTGGTTCTATGGCTCCTATGAGATTGAATATTTTGCAGTGGTTCTGATTATTTAGGGAGAACATATTGGTTTTTCTGTAACCCGGGGTTTGAGATGCAAAAGGATATGCGTAGTGCATTTTTGGTCTAAATACTGTAATGCCTCACTGAGGACTCCAAGACCTCGGGACTTGGGCAGATTATTTCCTTCACTCGGTTGCTCTTTCTGTAAATCTTGAATGTTGGTATGATTTTGATATTTTCAGCATGAGCTATTGAGGGACTCTCTTCAACATCCACCTTCACTAGGAAATAATTAGACAATTAAAGATTTTTACTCATGTTGAACTGATAACATACCTTAAGATCAAGCAGAAACCAAAGGGTGATGCGAAGGCACAATCCGTTAAATCACTTACCTTAAGAAAATTTACCGATGGATATCGAGCACATAGTGTGTCCAAGAATGAAGATATCTGTTTACATTGTAGGTTAGATGATGCTTTGAAATGAACCACAGACGCACCTGCATTTTCCAATTATGATCATCACATCATTGTAAAATAGTAAAGCAAAATGCGAGTCATGAACATTAATATGCTTACTAGGTGAAGAAATTGCAGCGTGGAATTGCTCAAGGCCTGAAACCAACTCCACATTCCCACCAAATTTCATGTTGTAAACCTCTTCCCCACGAGATTTCTTCAATGCAACTTGTGCATGGAACAAAGATTCAGCAACCTCATTATCATTTGGGAGTTCCTTTCTCAAAATCTCATAATCTCTCACAGCTTCGGCCCATTTTTCAAGCTGTAGTCAATAGTGCATATTATGTTAAACATTGCATTCTGAATAAAAGCGGCAAAATCTTGCAATAATTTTGAGATCTGCAAATATTCTCACCTTAATATTTGAGGCAGCTCTTCGAAGTAGAGCTTTAGTATAATTTGGCTGGATACCAAGAGCCAGGTTGCAATCATCTACAGACCGCTCCCACTGCCCAAGCTTAAACCAACAAGCCGCTCTATTGCAGTACAGAACTGAGTTTGCAGGTTCAAGCTTGAGCCCTTCCCCGTAAGCTGAGCAAGCTTCAGTATACCTTTCAGATTTAAAAAGTTCATTCCCTTTAGTTCGAGCTCGGCCTACCAATGTCATATCGTTAAGCATAACTGAGACTTCAACATTAAAGCGATCAATTTGTCCAGCTTTTTCAATCGCCATAAGTGCCTTCTCAAACCTGCAAACAATGACGATTAATTCATACTCTTGAGGATACCTTCATTTACTGATAAAATCATAAAACTTTGAAGGTTCTGAACTCACTTTCCCCTTGACAACTCAATTTGGGCTTGAACAAAAAACAAATAAGCTTCCAGAAGCATCCCAAAAACCTTTAATTGTGAAGGGTAAGTGGTATATGATTCAAGTTCAGGAATGTTCGACAAAGCCATATAAGCATCGTCTAGTTGTTGGAGCTTCAAGAGAGCCTCTGCTCTACATGCACAAAGCTGTGAGTTGACATTCAACCAGTTCAGATACAGCATTTCTTTGTCATTTCTGATCCTAAAATCAACAATTGAACGGAAACTTAGGGACAGCCGTACCTGAGGACAAGCATCAGCTCCAGAAGCTATGGCAGCATCAACTTCCCTCAATGTACTTCTCCAATCACCTACACTCCGTGAATCTGTGCATCTGCTCAGATGCTTCTCTACTGTTTGCAACCTCAGTAACTCGACTGGATCAGACTGATTGCCTGGAAAACAAAGGTGCTTCCTGGCATTCTCTACCTGTCCTAAACTGTGACTTAAGGAATTAGACAGCTTACAGCATAGTTCAGAATAAACAATGGAAATTCAAATAACCTAAATAAGAGAATAAATAAAGCAAATTACTGAACCAAATGGAAATGGGATTCTTTTCACAAAAATCTGGTTTTGGTCGATGAACATTTCAGTAGATAGTCAAGTAGGAAAAATAGTTAATCAAACAGTATACTATGCAACAAATCGTGCATCATATTCATTCATTAAACCCAATATTAGAATGGTCCAAAAGTGAATTTAAATTACTGGCATTCTATTCTTTCAAACCAAAATATTGGCTCAACTGAAATCCGAGATAGTCCCCTGATCAGGTAACTCGGTTGGAACTACAAAGGCAAAGAAGGAAAACATATGTAAAGGCGAGCTAAAGATCAAGGACAGCTCCATCAACAGAGCCTGGAGTTCTTTTAATGGTTTCAGTACTGCATCCCAATTGGATTGACTGGGATTCAAAGCAAACAAATAAGCATAAACACTCCAAGAATTAATCTAAATAAACAGTTGTAGCAGAAGATAATAGACTGATTCTGATATATGTAGATTTTCACTACACTTCCAAGAAAATCGACATGCCATCCTCGCCAATGTAGTCCAAAATTACCACATTACAACTCATCGATTCTCACACTTTCACCAAAGACTTTATATGAACATCATGCATAAATATTTGAATATGACTAGACGAACTCTGTAAAGATTATAACTTTATTACCAACTCACCTAATAAACAAAGACCCTAAGCGATGGTGCGCTCTCACGTATCCCGGATCCAACCTAATGGCCTCTTCACATTCTCGCACGGCCTCAGCCAGCCGCCTCAGACCCATCAAAGCCGCGGCCCTATTGCAATGGTAAGCCGCATTGCCCGGGGAAATTGCGATGGCCTTATTATAAAGGCATAAAGCCTCCGAAAAATTACCCTTCTTGTAATTCTCATTCCCTATTCTCTTCATTTCCTCAGGATCATTACTATTATCCACTCCCATTCTCCTCATTGCCTCTCCTCCTCTCGAGTAATTTGCCGGTCCGCAGTCGGTAGTTGCAGCGGGTTTAGATGCTGCACCACCCCTGATTATGCTGCCGTGGCCATAATTGGCCGTGCCAGACCCCAAAACGTCGGCCTTGGTAGACCGAACAGTCATGGCGGGCTTCAAAATCCTGCCGGAGGGGCAGATATTCCCGGTGGGAAACACATTGACCGCCGGAGAGTTAACCGATCCCCCACCGGAGGAGATTACCGGGTGCGTACCTGTCGAATAGGAGCGACTATGACCCGGCTTGAAGTTACGGATAGGTTTCGGGGAACTCTCCACCGAAGAACCTGATAGCTCGCCGGAGTGACTGTTGTAGTTGGAATCGGAGAGTCTTGGATTATTCGAACCAGGACCAGCGGCGGCCCGGCCTGAGACGGATCCGGAGGAACTTGAACTGCTACTGGTGGCAGTGAATCCACCCGGGCGAGTTAACAAGGTCGAAACTGGTGAACCCAGATCGAGTTCTCGGAAGTCAGGCTTGTTAACATTGATGCCATTATCTTCACTGTAGCTCATTGTGTTCCTCAACTGATCCGTCAGGTTTTCTACTGTTAACTCCGACGTCGGCCAAGAATGCGACATTTTTACACGCACACCAACTCAGTTTCTCACTGGAGCTTAGCAATGTGCATGAAGTTAAAAGGAACACATCAACAATGATGAAATGAAGTAACTGAGAAAGACTTGAAGACGTAGAGGAAAAGAAATCACGAGAGAGAGGGATCTCGTGAATTTAAAGGGAGATGGACAATCTCATCTTTCAAAGCCCTGCCTGTCCAAAATTATTCAAAATCTACCGTCCTTCATGTTAATGTTAGGCCGTACAAATATTATTACCTCCTCATGTCGTGTCAAATTTTGATAAAAATTAATTGAATGTATGACAAAAAAAAAAAAATGTGAAACTAAAAATTTTAATTGGATTTACTAACCGAATCGAGTATGTTCTAAATATTTCGTATTATTCATCCAAAATAGTATGCATACAAGTGTCGTCAAAAAGCGCGATCAATAGTCACTCGATAGAGCCACCCAAGAAATCGAATAAAAATGATCATTGTCTCGAATTACAAAGTTTGTCTAGAACTTCAATGAAAAGCAAGCTAAATTCAGAAGATTGAGATGCTATTTTATGAAAACTTTCCAAATATATATCTAATTATTAAGAAAAGCCAAAATCAAAAAGACAATACACCAAAAAATTTAGCCTTTACGCTTCAAATCTTGTGACGTGTGGGACCTATAGTTTCTTAAAATTCTTATTAACTGCTTAGTACGTTTCATAAAATAGCATTGATTGATCACTTTCTTCTTAATCAAACATTTAGATAAATAAATTAAAAGTACTTTTTAGTCTTACTTTCCTTTCCTTTTCTTTTTTTAAAAATGAATATTAAAAACAATTATGCTAATTGTACAATCATACTTGACAATAATAGTTAACAATATTGGTATTGTCAAAATTTCAGACCATTGATCTTGTTGAAAAAAAAAAGGATTTGAATAATGACTTTAAAACCAAAAATCAAACTTACTAACCTTACCAAAAGTTGAACAGAATAATGGCAAAGAAATGACTAATAAAATACAAAAGAAAAAGAATGACGAAGTAATGCCAAGAGAAACAGATGCAAAGTCGAGGCAAGAGTTGAATTATTTATCCTTAAATCGATTTTGCCTCTCAACGATGCCTACAGATGATGACAATCAACTCTCAAGATATAACGATTATCTTCTTGTGCTTGTAGCATTCCAAAAAACAAGAACAACAAACCAAAAATTGGTTTTTGTACTCCTTCTAGAATAAAATGGAAAGTAAATTTTTATGCAGAGTTTTGGCTAGGAAAAGATGAATTTAATATTATACTAAACGAATTTGTCAATGGTCTTATTTACAAAGGATGAGAGGTTGTAAATGAAGATATACAACTCAAAACTCAGCAATATTTGTCAAGGGTCACAGCTTCTATTGTCGCTCGACCGTCAAAAACAGAGAGTTTATTGCTCGCCCGTCGCTCGAATGACAGCCTCACCGCTCAAGCTCTAGGCTAGCGATGAAGTTGGACAATTTTCCAACTAGTTTTCCACTCGTTTCTTTCCAATTTTGGACCACAATTTCTCATTCATCCGAAATTGAATTTGTCATTTAAATATACCACAACAATCTACTAAACGAGTAGTACAAATTAGTCTATTTATTTTCATAATTTGACTATCAGATCAAGTCCAAATATTTTGTCTAAATTGAAACAAAAACCACTTTCCATTGTTTTATACTTGACCAATTCCAACAATCAATTCCATAATATGCAATACACAATACAAATGATATGCAGACTCTAACAAATGAGTACATACGACAAGTTATAGCACCAACATAGGTGGCTTGTGGATTTGAACCTTCCTTAGTTCAATATAATCGAAATTACTAAGCTAAATGGTGAACGTGATGTCTTGAACCATTCAGTCATTCGTGTAAATCAAAACAACTGTACCAACACCATAACTCATCTATCGACTTCGATTCTCATAGTTGTGTTCATTTTGGCTCTGAATAACTCTTGGTTCATAAGTGCTTTAAGAGAAAATTACGAAGCAATTCCATTTCTTCTCCGATTTTATCCAAGGCAATAAACTCAGATTTCATCATGGATCGAGTTATACAAGTTTTCTTAGATGATTTTCAAGACACAATACCATCTCCACTGGTAAACACATAACCACTTGTAAACTTTGAACCCTTGTCCAAGATATCCAATTTGCATCAGTATATCATTCTAACACTATAGGACATCTTGAGTAGTATAATCCATAACCAACCGTGTATCTAAGTATTTACGAACTTGGGTTAATGCTTTCAATGGTCATTACTTGGATTTTTTTGTAAAACCACTCAATCTGTTGACTGCATATGCTATATCTAGACAAGTGCAATTGGTAATGTACATTAAGCTACCTATAATGCTTGAATATTTTAATTGTTATACGGGATCACTAGTATTTTTGGCTCAGTATAAACTTAAATCCACCGATGTTTTAACTGGTTTATCGTCATCCGTCTTAAACTTCTTAAATATAGTCTCAATATAATGTCAAATCGTTAAGTGTTTTAGAGATTTTAATCTCTAATATTACGTCAGCAACTCTCTTATCTTTCTTATAAAAATGTTTTAATCAACATTTTCTTAGTTGAGATAATAATGTTCGAATTATTTTTCATAATTAGTATATCATCAACATATAGACATACAATTACATATCTGTTATGTGTGATTTTGATGTAAACACATTTGTCACATTCATCAATTTTGTCAAAATTTTCATGTCATTGCCTCGGTGCTTGTTTTAATTCATGCAACGATTTTACAAGTTTACACACATTCTTCTCATTTTCTTAACTAACTAAACCTTCAGGTTGTTCCATATATATTTATTGGCACAAACGTCCTTACGTTTGACCTTTAGTGTGCAAAACATTCATACGTTTCAAATTTTTGCATTTTCACCCATATTTCCATGGTTTATTGCGGAAAACGTAATTTTCATCAAATTTTACCCAATTTCTTAATTAAAAAAGGTAAAATGATAAATATACCTTCCCATTTAAATAAAACAAAAAATAAAGAATTAATTGCAACTATACTCCCAAACATTTTTAAGAAGTGTAAATGAATCCCAAATAAATTATTAAAAAATTCCAAAAATGGCTCTCTCTCTCTCTCTCTCTCTCTCTCTCTCTCTCCGCCATCACCAACAGGAAGCCGCCACCAATTCCTCCCAAATCCCCGTGTTGTCGTCGCTAAAACCATTGGAATCTAACCCTTCAACCGACACTAATACTCCCTCAATCCATCACAACCAAAAAGTTACACAAACAACTACAAATTCAACTCAAAATCATCCCCAAATACACTAAGAACTACACGACTTTTTCACCAATTCCGCCCATTTCGTCAAAACCTATGGTCATCCACTATTGCTAGCCAACCCACCTCATCTAGTCGCCCATACTCATGGAGAAACATCAGAAAAAATAGTACGATATGATGCTAATATGCATTGGAATTCTCTCTTTTTGTGCGCAGAAAATGTGGCCAATGTGCCTCTTTTAATTCACGGGTTTAAGGGTATTGATTCACATAATTTGCCACACATTAATTCTCATCAACATCACACGACAGTTGGTGCGAGTTTAATTGCCCCAATTAACAACCCAATTAATCCAATTTCAACCATAAACTGCCTACCCAACTCGAACAGCCTGCCACCTCCAATTCATGGGCCCACCATGCTCCGTTCTACTAATTCATCCATGAGCGTTTGAAACCAGGTTCATACTTCAATGGGTAAGCGTCCATTGATCTAAATTAATCAACAAATGATTACGTTTTAGAGTCAAACTTGGGCTCGTGGTTCTTGGTGTATTTGGAGTTGATTTTGAGTAAATTTGTGGTTGTTTGTGTAATTGCTCGATTGTGATGGATTGACAGAGTATTGGCATTGGTGGAAGGGTGAAATTCCAATGATTTTGGAGGCGGCAACACGATGGATTTGGAAGGAATTGGTGGGGACACCATGGTGGCGGTGGCGGTGGTGGACGAGAATGAGAGCGAGCCATATTTTTTGAATTTTTTAATAATTTATTTGAAATTCATTTGCACCTTTTAAAAAGATTTTGGAGTATTGTTACAATTAACTCTTTATTTTATTTAAATAGAATGATATATTTGTCATTTTACGTTTTTTAATTTAAAAATTTAGTAAAAATTGATGAAAATAATATTTTCCCCAATGAAACATGGAAATAGAGATGAAAATGTAAAAATTTGAAATGTATGGACATTTTGCACACTAAAAGCCAAATACGGGACATTTTGTACAAATAAGCCATTTTTTTCTTCTAATTCACTACTTAGAAATGCAGTCTTAACATCTATTGAACATATTTTAATATTATATAATGCATCAATTGCAATTAATACACGTATAGACTTGATTCTTAATTTCTTGTAACATGTGAATGAATATCGAAAAAATCTAGTCATTCTTTTTGCTTATACTATTTGACTACTAATCTGGTCTTATACTTGTCTATTGATCCATCCGACTTCAATTTCTTTTTCAAGATCAACTTGCAGTCTAAAGCTTTGTTTCCCGGAGGAAGTTCAACCAATTCCCAAGTGTGGTTATTTATGATGGATCCAATTTCATTATTAACCACTTTTTTCTATAAAAGAGTTTCAGGAGTGGACATTAGTTCATTAAACGTCATTGGATCGTTTTCTAGTAGATATGTTAGAAAATCTGGATCAAATGTCTTATGAATCATTTGCTTTTTATTGCGCCTGGGTTCTTTATCTACTTGATGATTACCATTTGTTTGATAGTTTCCATTTAGTATCATAAGTTCGTTTGTGTGAGCTTACTTCTTCACTTTATAAGAAAAAATATCTTGAAAGAAAGCAAATTCATTGATTCAATGATAGTACCTACATGTACATCAAGTTTTTCAGATTTATGAACCAAAAATCGACATGCACTACTATAGTTTGCATTGTATGAGTGTTTTCGTCATTTTCATAACTCATAAAGTGATTCAACCTTACTCTTGTGTGGTATTTTATTAAAGATATGATTTGTGTATAGCTTCACCCCACAAGTTTTGAGGTAAGTTTGAATTAATCAACATTGCATTCATCATTTCCCTAAGTGTACCATTTTTGCGTTCATCAATACCATTAGATTGAGGTAAGTATGATGTTGTAGTTTGATGAATAATTCTAGATTCTGAACAAAATTCTTCAAGTTGTGCGATATATTCTCCACCTCCACCTACATCACTACGAATTATCTTTATTCATTTTCCTAGTTGATTTTCAATTTCAATTATATATCGTGTAAATACTTCCAAAACTTAATTTTTACTTTTTAACAAGTATACAAAACAATATATTGTACTATCATTTATGAATGTAATGAAATACTTTTTACCACATTTTGTTTGGACGAATTTTAAATCACATATATTTGTGTGAATAAATTCCAAAGGTGATGTGCTTCGTTCAACCGAATGAAACAACGTTTTGACTAACTTAACATCTACACAAATTTCGCATTTTCCATTTATATTAAAATGCATACTAGATAATAAACTTAAATTCATAATTTGCATATAGAACTAAAATTTACATGTCCTAATCTATGATTTCATAAATTAGACGACTCAAGAATATTAGTAAAAGAAGATATTTTATTCCTTGAGTTATTCGGTACAATAGTAAGGACATTCGTCTTAAATAATCCATATTTTACATAGCATTTGCCTACATATAAACTATTCATGGTAAGTACAAACTTATCAGATACAAAGACAAATTTAAAATCATTCTTTCTTAACAAAGATCCTGACACTAACTTCTTGCGAACATCCGGCCCATGAAGAACACTGTTAAGACTAAGTTCCTTGCTCGGTGTCTCATCTTCAAAATTACTTTGCTTTATCCTTCCACTTTTGAACTTGAAGAGTTTCACATGAACAGTTTTTCACATTCGGTTGGGTTTTAGGATGAGAACATGTTTTCATCTGCACAAATATGACAGGTAGCACCTATATCCACCCACCATTCCATGAGATGTCCAACATTATTGCATTCTGAAATAACGTCTGACAAGTTTATATCTGATATACCATCAGATATTGCATCAGATTCAGTTATATTCGCTTGAGCTTGCATCTTAGGTTTGCGACAAATAATAGAGCAATGTTCGACCTTTCCACAATTATAGCAATTGCCTTTGAATTCTTTGCATTCTTCTTGGATGGTTTGACAAAATACTTTCTTTTCTT
The DNA here is from genome assembly GCA_903798355.1 of Fraxinus baroniana. Classification (NCBI taxonomy): domain Eukaryota; kingdom Viridiplantae; phylum Streptophyta; class Magnoliopsida; order Lamiales; family Oleaceae; genus Fraxinus; species Fraxinus baroniana. The sequence continues at coordinate 15,410 of CAIGRO010235199.1, read as the reverse complement.
GCTCTTGTTATTTGATTCCACCACATTAGGCTTAACTTATAGTATATGACTCCCAACACGCTTGTTGGAATTTCTGTTATCTTCTTTAATTCTCAAACGGACGACGGGTTCTTCAATATTCATCTCCTTGCACTCGTGCTTGTAATAATTTTTAAAATCCTTCCACATGAGTTGAAGTTTCTCGATAATTATCGCCATTTAAAATGATTCACTTAAAGACACGTTCTCTGCGACTCTGCGTGAGAATTATCTGTAATTCTTGTACTTGACCGATGATCGTTTTTGAATATACCATTTTGTAGTTCAAAAATTTCCCCACGATAAATTTTTTAGTTTCAACGTCTTCAGTCTTATATTTCTTCTCCAATAACTCACATAGTTTATTTGCAGATTTCATGAAACTATACACATTGTATAATGTGTTATCCAAACCATTCAATGTGTAGTTTTTGCATAAAAAGTCTGAATGTTTACATGCATCCAATGCTATTAATGATGTCCTATTATTTTTCCCTTCTTGCACGACAAGAGCATCTTCCTTCAAGAATTTTGCCAAATTTAGGGTTGTAAAATAAAACATCATTTTCTGTTGTCACATCTTGAACTCAACCCCACATAACTTCTCCGATTTTTTTCCACGTGGAACGGAATCTGTATGAATGGTAGGAGGGGCAACCGCAACCAAAGGAATCACAATGGTAGGAACCAAGTTAGGTAAAACTCCTTCTGAAGTTCCCCTATTCGAAGTATCTTTCGGAGAGGTATTGATATTGTTAACCGTACTAATATTCGTTTACACAAAACAGAAGATAAACCAAAAATCAAAATTCAAGGAGTAGAGGAAGTTAAATTGAAGCGAAATCAATTTACCCAAATAAAATTGAAGAATAAAGTTATCACTTAGAAAATTGACTTAAGCTTGTTGAAAAAAAAGGGATTTTGAGCGATGACTTTAAAACCAAAAATCAAAACTTATCAACCTTACCAAAAAGTTAAACAGAGTAACGGTAAGAAAATAAGTAATAAAACACCAAAGAAAAGGAATGTCGGAGTAACGCTAAGAGAAATGGATGTAAAAGTCAAGGCAAGAGTTGATAGCTCGAAACGGTGTCTACGGATGATTGCAATCAACTTCAAGATACAACGACTATCTTCTTGTGTTTGTAGCACTCCAAAATACAAGAACAATGAACCAAATATTGATTTTTGTACTCCTAGAATGAAATTGAAAACAAATTTTTATGCAGAGTTTTGATCAGGGAAATATGAATTTAATATTATGTTATGATTGAACATCATTGAGATGAAGTAATGGACGTCCCAAGGGTCTTCTTTACAAAAGAGGCAAGGTTATGAGTGAAGAGATACGCCTCAAAACTAAGCAACAAATGTCAAGGGTCGCAGCTTTTGCTGTAGTTTCTCGCTCTTGCATCTGAACAAAGAGTCTGCCGCTCAACTATCGTTCGAGCGACGGCCTCACCGTTCGAGCGCTAGACTAGCAGCATAGTCGGACAATTATCTAGCCAATTTTCCTCTCGTTTCTTTCCAATTTTTGACCGCCTCATTCAACCGAAATTGAATTTGTCATTTTAAATATACCACAACCATCTACTCGATGAGAGAACAAATTAAGTCTATTTAATTCCATAATTTGGCCACTCGGTGGGGGCCACTCGAATAATCTCATATGGGGGCCACTCGAATATTATTCGAGTGGCCCCCACCCCATATGAGTGTATGGACACCCCTTTGTACATATTTTTATGTACAAGGGGAATAATCCATATGATATATCCTCCAGAATTGAACTCCGAAATTCCAACCCAAGTTCCAATCTGCATCACTTCGAAGCTGCTTTAACAAATAGCAATATGAGACCACCCCATCTCAAGCATGCTCCTTATTGCACATCTACTCTATAAAAATGCTTACAAACCTGATACCTCCAACTTCTATATCAACTAATGTAGGAAGATGAAACTTTATAACTAATGTAGAAAGATGCAATCACTTTGACCAAAAGTTGTAGCTTATGAAAATGTGCATTGTAGGATAGGAAGATGCAACCACTTTGTCCTTACATCTCCCTACATAGAAACCCTTTCAAAAAATAGTGATTTCGCCATTCGAGTCTCAATCTGGAACAAGAGAAAAAGAACTAGAAATAGAAATGTTACTCCTAAGAAGATAAAGAATGTAAACAGAAATTTATCTATTCAGTCAAACAAGAACGAAAACGTATTTTGGCCACTCTCCACACGTGCATCGGTGCAATCACGTTAAAATTTTGTGCAAAATATGGAGAATCGACTTTGCAAACACGGGGGTTGCCCTGGGCTCCATTCATATTAGAACTTGACATATTGACTGACCGAATCATCTCTTAAAAGATTGTCACTAGAGGATGGATTAGGTCGATTGCTTCAATCTGAAGCCAAATAGGAGGATGATTCATAATGCAAATAAACCCCCAAAGCTAATATATATAACCCCCGCCATTCTAGCAGCACAACATAATAAGCAAATATCAACAATCTTAATGCAAATAAATATCGATAGTATGATCGAACTAGCATATCACGTGAACTCATTTTCTTCACTTTTTCGTCATCATCTTAACGTTCAGCTGGGGTGCTCCTACGTATTAATGAACCACGTCGGTGGCCACCAACAAGCACTTCTTTTAGTCGAGATATGGGATTAAGAATTCTGCCCATCCTCAGTACCTATGAGAAATAAAAGTTACTATATCAAAATAGAGTTAAATTATTGAAGCTTTGGAAACAAATTTTCAATTATTGCTACTTCTAACACTATATTTCATGTCAACACATGGTTAAATATATATTGGATCGCCTAACTCATTGGCTAGCCTAAACACTTGAGAGATAACCTCAAGCTCATCAATGGGTTTTGGACCTCCTCTTTACAGTCAAGACATAGAAAATATACGATCAAGTCAAAACTCCTTCAATGACTGAGGATCCTACAGCCATTACTACAAAGGAAAAAATAAATGTAATCGGAATTTTGCAATTCGGTAGGAAACCAACCATTATCATTGTAGTATCGGATTTCCAGCTTTGTTTCCAGGAAGCAGTTGCTGTTCAGAACCTAATCAGTCATCAGTGAGTATTGCCATACAAGTTGGTGAATTATTAATTCACATTCTTAAAGCTCGAGAGGCTTGCTACATACATCCACTATTTCGGTTCCATCAACAAATCGTGCCTTGCACTCAGACATATTACATCGATCTAAAAAAAAAAAAAAAAAAAACCCAAACTGGCGAGCCTTTGCAAATTGCAACAGCCCAAGAAAGATCCTTCTATTTTTTATTTTTTCCTTTGGGCAAAGAGCAGTTAGATACATCATACATGGGTACATGCCACACTCTGAAGTACTCTTGCAACCATGTAGACAACTAACTCTACTTTAGATCAGGTCAAGGATCATACTAAGGGTCTTCACTGGATGTTTAGCATCAGAAGTCTAATGTCCTCCTCTTTCATTTTGTTTTTGCTGATTTTCCCCTGTAGCAGCAGGGAATAAGTATTGAAAGATAAGTCCACTGAGACATGCCTGACACTGGTAATGGATTCAAAGTGACCAGATGGTGACATATGTTTCGAAATCCTCATTCAGTCCAATATTCACCATCCATCTTTACCGTGCAACAAGCAATCAAACATTCTTCTATAGGTAACAAGAAACAATGGGTATCTTATCACATGGGATTCCATATACACACCATCCTGCCCCCACTTTTCCGTCAATTTCTAGTAATTACGAACAACATGAACACTCAAAATTGAACAAGAAATCAGATATCGACGAAACAAATCATGTAAAATTATTGTAGTTGGTTATTGTGATTATCTGAAAGAAACTAAAAATGCTACCTATTTATATCAGATACACTAAAATAATATGTATTTTCCAGATTATTAACTGTACCTCATCATTGACGCCAAATTGCCACTTGAGGTGCAAAACTTGCCACCTTTCTTGCTGCCACTTCTGGCCAAGAATTACAAGCCCCATGACAGCAGCTGCAACGAAAATTGACCAAAATGTATTCGCTTCTTTGGCTTGGGCATATAGAGAAGCAGCATGCCTTTTCCACCAAGCTTCACAAGGAATGTCAGCACCATCATACTTATCTTCCTCGACAGGCTTTTGGAAATTTGACATGCCTGAATCTGAGGCATAGTAAGAAGGTTCAAGAATGTCTTTAATCTCTAGATCTTCCTCAACAGTGTCGGAATTTCCCATGGTTGCTTCGCAATGGAACGAACTAAAATCAGCAGTGCTGTACATACTCTGCTCTTCATCAAAGGCCACATCTTTTTCGAAGTCTGTACCACTGGTTGAGAACCTACTACTCTTATCATCCAAAATCTGAATTCTGGGAAATTCATCAGATATCATCCCTTTGATTCTCACAATTTCTTCTTCACTTGCTTTCAGTTTACCCCTTTCCTTCGCAAGCAACTGAGGATTATCATCTTCACCTCCTTTTTCGCTGCATATCATATTGTATTCAGGTTCCAACAGCAAGTTCTCATGCCGAGTTGGAGGAAAACCAAAATGACCAGACATAATCATTGCATGAGAAGGTTCATCATCATTCCCTGCACCTAAATCGCCCTGATTATCATCACTAGAATCAACCTGTTGAGGACCAGGAGCAGCAGCATATGCTGATGCAGTGAGTGATACAACTTCCCATTCATTTCCTTTAGAAGCAGTTTCCTCTCCCTCGTTATCTGCCATCTATAAGAATAACAAGTTTTACCGAGACCTTATCTGTCAGAAAAAAATGGGAGGGAACAAAGGAAAAGAAATAAGATCGGAATATCCGAAAGCAGGAAATACATGGAAACTCGTGACATCAACCTATGGAATAGAAAAACAGAGCCATAAAATCACTATTTATTGAAACACATAGATAAGTAACACATATAGAATGTACAATGCAATCATATATTACACGGTCAGTCATGTCGGCAAGCGATGTTATACTTGGGAGAAAATCTTGGGAAAGATAATTTATTTGCACAAAGATTTCACTTCTTGTTGCAAGAACAATAACTAATAGTCTTGTCATGCATTAACAAGAACATTGATAGTATTGAATGCTGCCAAAAAGATACTATACGTAACTACTTCAAAGTCAAATTTAGGAAACTTGAATGTCCAGGGCGCAATTTGGCGAAAAGAATATTGAGTTCCTAAATTTGTTAATTGAGTCTATAAAAAAACCCACACGCAAACATAACATACACGGTTTATACTGTACCCAATCAATTAAGCTACTTTGCCCGAATTCGGTTGCCCACTTGGTTGACCTAACCTCACATGGGGTGTGGGACCGACGTGTGGGACCCGCATGAATAAAAAATGAAGAAAAAAAAAATGCTTCCCTCCCCCCCATGTGTCTGTTCGGTCCCTGGCAGTGCAGCTTGGTTCGTACCCAATTCACAAGCATAGTCATATCATTAAAGAAATAATTTATACAAAATAGTTCAATCACTAACAACAAAACCAATTCAACAAGTATATCTTCTTTTGTTCAGACACCAAAATAATCTCTCCCCTCAATTGAAGTATATTTCATTTCTTCCTGTTACTTTTTCAAGATATAAGTATGTACTTGCATCAGTACACATATTTAAGATTTCCTCAGTAAATTAACAGTTCTCAGGTAAACAAACTTCTAGGTAATGAACAGTAAACAACCTTTAATTTAATTGAACAAGACACTAATCAATTCAAAAGAAAAAACACTGACTTCGATGCAAAGGCAAAAAACCGATATGCATCTCTAGCTACAATCCGTAACAATCCTCTAATTGTACTGAAAACACAAACTTAACACACACAGTTACACGCCATAGAAATACATAAGCGCATAATCGTAACATCAAAATACACACACACAGTATGCACAGACAGTATCCAGGACAGTGAATAATCGAATCACAAAATCAGGAAAAACGAAATCACGCATACCGAAGTCAAATATTAAACAACCCGTTCATTATATAAATCAAATTAAAGCTAATTAATCATCAATCAGAGAGTCCTTACAGCAAGTTAGAGATAGGCACAGTAGCTAAAGTAGAGCACAGACGAGAAAAAGAAAAACCTGAAGGTATCTCGGGAAATGTAAAAATAAGAGAGAAAGAGAGACAGAGAGGAGAGGGAGAGGGGATTTACAGTGAGGTGAGATATTTGGGCGAGGAGATAAAGGAACCGGAATAACCGGTGTTAGTATAGAGATTGGCGTATTTGGGAGAGGGGAGTTTACCGGCTCTGAGAGGTAAGGGTAGTGGCGTAGCTGGGTGATAATCTTACGTGGGGGCCGATTGACACGGTTGCGTGCATGGGGAGAAAGTATTGTTTGTTTCCTTTACATTCTCCGTCTAAATTTTCTTATTTTCTTGTTCCAATTATATAGTTTTGTTTCTTTATTAAAATTATTTTATTTTATTTTGTTCGTTTACTAATGTTCCCTTATATCTTTACTACTAATATTGATAATTAAATGAGAATGGACGAGAAAAGTTTTTGACAAAAAAAATATTTTTCCAATAATATTAAATACGATTTCTTAATTCGTATAAAAAAATAAAACAAACATATATAAATTAGACGGATGGAGTATTTAGCCCTAATGGCCATTATTTAGAAAAAATAATAATATTTTAAATAGTAATTTTTAGAAGAAAAAAAACATGCAATTAAAAAGTAGGAAATTCTTTTTTGAATTTATGTTCAGAATATTTTATTATGTAAATATATAGTTAAAAATAGTATATAGATAAATAATTTTCAAATAATGACCATCAAACAAGGGCAAATTATTTAAGTTTTTAGATGAAATGGTTAATGTGTATCTTTTTCTTGAAGATCCACCAACCAATGTGAGGTTATAGTTCTTTTTGGTTTGTTTGGTATTGCTGGAAAGGTCATTTATGTAGCAAAATTATAAAGTTGCCAAGTACTAAAACCTAGTTAATTAAAAAGTTTGTCACACTTATTCGTTTCAGTCAGAGTATGTCAGTCAATCAGAACTTTCTATGGATAGTTTTAAGCACAGTCTAATTGGGATAGTTTGACAAATTTGTGTTTTACAAGATATAGGCTCTGTTTGGCACAGCTTAAAATCCAATTAAAATTGAAAATATGGTCGTTATTGGATCCCACTAATCTAATAAAAGTCAAAAATAACGACTAATTTTTCAATTTTAATCCGATTTTAATCTCTACCGAACACGCCCATAATCTATTGCGCCCGCACTGGCCAAGGCCCAAAAGGTAAAGAGAGGATCGAAGCCCATTTGGCCGAAGCCCACCTGCTATGCCTATGCACCATTGCCGAAGCCCAGCGCACTTTCGAGGTCCACCATTACCGAAGTACCTATTACCGAGGCACCTCAATGTCGAGGCTCAAGGGAAAGCGGAAACACGGAACAAATTGATAAATTTTCAACGCTGCAGCACTACTTGTTCAAACCAAAGCTTCAAAGCCCATAACGTAGAATATGAAGTTCGAACATGACAAATGATGACCTACGATTAAGGATCTTCAAGTACCTGAGATCTTCTTGGAATGATTGATTGGACAGCTGCAATTAACAAAAATGTTAGTTATGTCAACATAGGGCATGGGTTGACTTCTCTTTTCAGAAGCATTTAATGCGCCCTAATGCTAAAACAGTCTGAAATGATGCCTATGAGATGATGTTTCAATCGAGGAGATGAGGCCACGTGCCTCCATCCAACGGCCATTATTGTACATGTAATACTATGAATAAACCCTTTTAGTGACATATAAGGGGTTGTAAAAAGAAAGGACAGATGAAGAACACAAAAACAAATATTTTTTATTTCGAAGAAGTAGTTCCCTATTTTATCGTTCATTATTGTATCTTTCCATTCTTTTATTTACCGGATCCTTAACATATTTGTCTCGTGTTAAAAGCTTCTCCCACGTTTTAACTCAACATTTTCGACTAGTAGTCGTCAACATGTGTCAGAATTAGCTTGCTAAAATACGAGTGGGTCCGATATCTGTTGGTCAATAATTAAATTAAGGAAATTTTTGATTTGTTTAAGCAATCTTTCCTTCTTTTTAATTATTTAACCACTCAAACTAGTCCAATATGGTAAATATATATTTCTATATATGCTGTTGAATGGAAAGTGAATATTGCATTTCATGGAAATCCTAAAAAACAAAGCCTAGTAATCTATTTTTCGTGTAGCACATAGTCAATCCTGACTGACTGACTGACTCACATGTTTGGATTGCATCAGTTGAACACGTCTCTGGCACGTGTTTTGACATTTAAAAATCGTTCTAATTTAAGCAAGCCAGTAAATAAATAATAAGTAAAAATATAATTATATTTTACACACACCATGTTTGATTGGGATTAAAATCAATTTTTAATACATTTTGATAGAAGTATATGAAATTTGAGGTTGAAAAGTTACGAGTTTTATGAAATTTGTGATTAAAATTAATTGTTGACTTTGATTTGAATTAAAATCTTAATTTCAATTTCCACCAGGGGCTTTATAAAATACGATACAGTGATAATTTTCTACAAGAGAATCAAGTCATGGACTAAGAGAAATGTGAAAATGCTACAAAAAATTATGCAACTGTCTGATTTCAATGTAAAACTCTTACATTTCAAATCCGATTCTCCTATATTAGGCAAAATCGCAGGGAACAAAAGAACTGGCCTCTCTTGTTGCTGCAATTTGGACTAAAATGTATGGAGAAATCTTTTCAAATTGAATCGAACTTTGGGGTTACACGGTTTGCTGTGAGTTTTTGTAGTTTGTTGTGGGCATTTCTTTGTTTTTTTTTTTTTAATTGGTGGAGTGTGTCGGAACGATAGTGGAGGTTGTGGAGAGAGGGAGTTGCGGTGGTGGTGTTGACGGTGGTCAAAGATGACGGTGGTGGTTGGATGGTAGTGCCTCGCCGAAGAAGAAGAAAAAGGTTTTAGGGTGAGGGTTTATATATTTATATTTAATTTTTGGTTTTAAATTTAATTAAATAACTTATTTTTATTATGAGAAAAACATAAAATACCATTTTGTCCTTTTTACTTTGGTTAAAATTGATCAAATTTTCCAAAAATGGACAGAAAACATCAATTTGGACTCTAAACTAAGGTTTAGAACCATGAAGACAAAAATGTAATCATCGGAGAGAAAACGGCTGATAAAAAGCCATAGCCCATAGGCCCAAGTGCCAGTATATGATTATGGTTGTATTTTTTCCTCAACTCACTCTAAAGTCTAAACTAAGGTTTAGAACCATGAAGACTACCGACGAGAGAAAAGTATACAGTGTCATCAAGCGTCAAATTGAAAGTTAGGATAAATTTTGTAAAAATTGAAAATGTTAGAGACTACTGCTAAAATTTTACTTATTTTTAAAAAATCTTATAATCTTCGAAAGATATACCATAAATTTACAATCCTCCACCTTGATGAAAATCTACAACATATATGTATGACTTTTAATTTAAAATTAAATATGAAATATTACATTATCATCATGCATTTAATTATGAAATGCATACCGAACATTTCACACGTTTGCTCAAAATGGCATCTTTAATCGTTTGCATGGTTTTTGATTTGAAGATATCGACACAGGAAAGTTGAGGGCACCCAATGGCATCATGGATAAAAAAAAGTCTCGTTTTCATATTGTTGGGGACGAGCATAAATTTGTCTATACTAGTCGTGCATAAAGGGCTGTAAATATTCTTCCATTAGAGAAGTCGGAGTTAGTTACACACAGAAAAAAGGCACAACACAACTGATGTCCAACGTTATTACCAGATAGGATAATTCGTGACCTCGTACCATTTGAGGACATCAATAGAGCAAATCATCATCCAGTGCCTTGTGCAGCTTACCTTCTCAAACTAAAGAGATTTTAGTTTATATTATTTGAAGAATTTCAATATTTTCTGTTTCTTAAATATATATACGAGGACCTTGCAGTACTTAGATGCACAAGTAATTAATTGTGATTGTTGATGAGGTTCAGCAGTAAATCTTGAATTTTTTTTTTACCTTTTACAAACAATACTAGGAGTGTCCAAAAGCCCGAACCGAACCGGACCGACTCAAACCGAATCGAATTGAATCGAGCGGTTCTTCACAACATAAATACCCGAACGGGTATCCGAATCGAGAACTGATGGATATAAGTCGGGTCTCGGGTCTAGACCAAGAACCAAATAAGAACCGAAACTAAATAATTTTTTTATTTTATTTATTGAATTAATTAAATTATTTTATTTTTTTAAAATAAATTAACAAATTAATTAATTAAATCAGATCATTTCATAATTTTAAGCCTCGTGCCTCAGTTTTTTAATATGGATCACCGACATTTTAATATTAATATCTACTTTTTGGTATTTGTATGAATTGAATTAATGTTATTCGATAACAAGTTATTTATATATTTTTGAATTGGGTTACGTTAATTTGTAAAAGTTACGAATAAAATGTCATTAATTATATTTATATAGTGTTTTTGTAAATGTTAAAAAATTTAATTATGGCATGGAACTGAAAGGAACCGAACCGAACGGTTCCATAATTATATTTGGACCCGACGGGTTCATTTATTAAATACCCGAAAATTTTGGAACCGAGCAGAACCGAAATGACCCATTGACAGCCCTAAAAAATATTACTACTAGTGGCGTAAACATGTGTTGCACGTTAATTGAATAATGTTAACAATAAGTGTGTAACAAAACAAAGAATAAACTTATAAAAGTCGACACACAAATTATATTTACAAACTCGACATACAAATAGAAACCAATTTGATGATAAGTCAAATGCAATCCATTCACAATATGGATTTATATTTAAAAAAATATAGAGTATCTCGATTCAACCTTGAGAATATGAAAAATTGTATTTGAGACTTTCAATACATTACATGCAACATTAATCTAATCTGACAAAATTGTTCACTAATTCAAAAAGGAAAATAACATTTTGACCCAATTCTAATATTTCAATCGTGAGATCTTCGATGAACTTTTGCAGATTGAGTAAAACATCAAAACAGATGAATATCAGGTCGCGGGGTCGAGGAATCATGATTTTCGCGTATAGAATGAAGTTGTGTTTTTTAGTGGGGATGGACCGGGTTTTTTTGCTTTTTTTTTTTGAATTCAAACATAAGAATAAAAATTATAAAGATTAATATCTAATAGATAGTATTAATATCAATAGAATGAAATGTTCATTTTTGGCAAAAATTATAAATAATTCAATAATAATTTAAAAAATATGAAAGTATTTTTTTTTTCTAGCAAAAAAAAAGTCGACAGACACGGTGTCCACCGTGTCTCAGCGCAATGCGGAGACATTTTTTTTTATATATATCCTTCTTCTAAGAATACATGCCTAAATAATAAGCAACCCCGAAAATCTTAAAAATAATTATTGGAGTTCCCATGTTTAACCTTTAGCCTATATTTTTCTCTATCTATTTATCATCTACTTTCACCTCAAGATCTAAAATCACTATCAATTACATCATAGATCAAAGACATTTATTACCAACCACCATCACCAATGGAACATGATTGTCATCCTCGAAACGACAACCATCATTAATCTCCTCCTAGAATGAATGGTACTAAAATCAAAATATTCAAATAAAACATAAAAATTTACTCCAACAAACAAAAGAAAACATTATTGTTCCATTAATAATTACAATATGGGAGTATATATTTTTTAGTAGAAGCACCTTCTAAACCTAGAAGGGCTTTTACGTCTCCACCTAGACCTATTGGGGATCTTTGGATTCAAAAGCCCCGTCTATTGATAAAGAAATTATGTTCAAATGGGAGGCATGCATCTCTGAATGTAATTGCAAGATGATGTCAGATATTGAATTTGGATATATGTAATTGTGAGCTTATGATTGACCAAATTAGACTCCATTTAGGATGACTTCTTGAAAGTCTAAATAGATTTTGAAACGAAAAAAATTCTTTTAAATCTATTAATATAATTTTTTGATAGAGCTTTATCTGATACTTAAAACAGCTTACAAAGGAAGTCAACTCAGGAAGTACTTCTACAAAATGTAGAAGCTATCCAAAATGACATTCACAATAAGTATAAAAATCCAAGATTTTATCATCATCTACTCAATACTTATGAGTGCTGTTATCACCTCCTTACTAAACATGTTAAAAAATGCTATGTTAAACTTACAATTAGAGGTTACTAAACTTTGAGAGCAGAAATTTAGTCGCCTCTTCAACACCGTTCTTGAACTCCGCTTGCTTCTCTGCATCAAATTTGGGTGTCAACAACTTGATATACTTCTTGATGTATGCAACAAATTGCTTCTTGTCAAATGTGGGTTGCTCCTGTATTTAATAACCAGATTAAAAGATACTAAATTCTGAACATATAATTCAATTATAATACACATTATGCATGAACTACCCGGAGTTTGAATGTGTCAACAATGTCAACAAACTTAATGACAGTGTTATCAACATCGTCATCCTCATCAGCACCTTTAGCAGAAGGGTTTACACCAATGTCTACACCAACAGCTCCCTGGACAACCCACTGTAATCCACCACAAAAGTTACATTGTAAAAATCTTGAAAAGGAAACATAATAATACAAGCATCCAATATTTCCTAGGATAATCTAGACAAATAAGCAATTAAAAAATAAAGCAAATTGATAAATGTTTACTGAGTTGATGAACATAACGATGAATCAAATAACTAAATCTAATGAAATAAGTAAAGATCTTTACGTTTCCCTCAACTTCCTAGACAATCCCATTTTCAATTTCATTGTATGGAAATGAGATTGAGAGAAGTTCATCCCCTAAAAATTTAAAAATAAGAATGTGAGTCGTGGTGAAAACATTAACTGGTTATGGTAATCTGGAAGGTCAATTAAACTTCCCAAAAATAACTCGCCCTGAATTGCGCAAACTGTTGACCCAGACTCGGAGCGAGTATGTCATCGTCAAGTCCCAATGCTATGGAAGAATCGAAAGATGAATCCACAAGGCAGTAAGTGGAGTTTCGAACATCAAATCTAAGCTTGTACATGCACCTCATTCTTGGAGAGGTGAAATTAATAGAAGGGTTTTTAGCGGTGTAGCAATTCGGCGTGTGGCTATTGTGAATTAATGGTGGTGAATTAATGAATGATGGGAAGTGGTATGGATGAAGTTAATTGCGTGTGAAAAATGGAAGGTGCGATGGGTGATGAGTTGCGTGAAGAGGAGAAGATGCGTGAAAATCTTAGGGGAAAAAAAAAAGCATTTTCTTCGACGATGAAAATTGCGACACGTGCTGCCAAGCTCTTTTATTTTGTAGCGATGTTTAATTAGTCAATTCAACTGAAAATTTGAAACCCGCACAAGAAATTGGTCCGGTTTAGATAACGTAAGAGGTATAATGGTCAGGTTTGTTCGCTCACTCTTGATTTTTCATCTTTTTCGTTCTATCCTCTATATATTTATTTGGATCAATTTTCAAAATATTGAAAAGTAAAAACCGGAGTCCTCGAAATTCACAATCCCCACAAAATAAAATTCACTTTGGCCTTTTCATTTACACGGTTTCTATCTAAAAACCACAACTAGATTAGAGAAGAAAAGCTGAAAATGAAGGCAGCTATGTTGAGATCTGTATTCAGGAGGAGCTGCTCCACTGCTGCCCCATCGGCATCCCACGTAATGCAGCGCGGCTTCTCATCGCACTCTGCGCCCGAGCGAAAAGTTGCAGTTTTGGGAGCTGCCGGCGGGATCGGACAACCGTTGGCTCTGCTTATGAAGCTTAATCCTCTTGTCTCCAACCTCGCTCTCTACGATATTGCGGGAACTCCTGGCGTTGCCGCTGACGTCAGCCACATCAACACCAGATCTGAGGTCTCTCTCTCCCTCTCTCTCAATTTCTGTGTGTAGTGTAATTATACCTTATTTCTGTTTTTATGGGGTTTCATTTGGATTTGTTTAGGGTTTTGGACCACTTATTGTATCCTTTCTCTCACTTTTAGGTTTTGGATCAAAGTGTGATTTGGTTTTTTCAATTTTGTGCTATTTCTTTGTTTCTGTTGGCTCTCGTAAGTTTAATTCCAATTGCAATAGTTGAAAATGGTTGATTACACTGCCAAAGAAGTAGGGAGACATCAGGGTGTGGTGTGGAAAAAGAAGAAGTCCATTTATCCATTACTTTCAATATTTGAAATGACAAAGTAGTTATATACTTTTTTGTATTTCTTCAAGATGTCAAATACATTTACTCATGAGAAATGATATCTCTCATTAAAAATTTGGTCTGTCTATTCAGCGAGTCACATTCAACACAGATACGGATTCTCTAGATTTGACATGGAAGCTTAGATGACTAATTGAATGATCCCCGTGATCTTGATTCACAGCAATTGGCATATCGAATACTAACATCGAATTTGATTTTCATTTAATTTGGATTGGAAAATTTTCAACACCACCACCTGAGTTTGTGGAGGAAACATAATTCTAAAATTGTTTTTCAAGAAAACTAGCTTGCTTGTGTTTTCTCCAGTGTCAAACAGTTAATTAAACTCACGAGTGAATTGTTTGTGAAATGTGCAGGTATATTTCAATCATGGATGTCATTTTTTCCTCGATCTCACATTCTAAATTCCATCGTGGTCATTATGATTTTTGCAGTATTGAATTTTTGGTTGTTATTTCTGTTGTTTTGAGGTTTGTTCCTCTAAGTTTCATGCTACACATATACTTGATCTTCATGTCTCATTCCAACAGCTTCATAATCTATGAAGATGGGATCTTTTTTTCTTCAGTGTACTGCATGTTTTTCACTTAATATCTGTGGTCATGAAGTATAAAACACCTATTTTCTTGAATATTATATAGGTTGCTGGGTACATGGGAGAAGAACAGCTGGGGCAGGCTCTGGAGGGATCTGACATTGTCATCATTCCAGCTGGTGTACCCAGAAAGCCTGGCATGACTCGTGATGATCTCTTCAACATCAATGCTGGAATTGTTAAATCCCTTTGCACTGCAATCTCCAAGTATTGCCCCAATGTGAGTCTTCCTGCTTTCAAGTTATTGGATTTTCCATGGCTTCTCTTTACTGAAATGTTCCATAACTATATTTGTGCTGCTTTCTCCAAAATCAGGCGCTTGTCAATATGATTAGCAACCCTGTGAACTCCACTGTCCCAATTGCTGCTGAGGTTTTCAAGAAAGCAGGAACCTACGATGAGAAGAAACTGTTTGGTGTGACCACACTTGATGTCGTTAGGGCCAAGACATTCTACGCTGGCAAGGCCAAAGTCAATGTGGC